>OVAN01004649.1:0-25339 GCA_900406275.1 Anastatica hierochuntica
ATGAAATTTCAGATTTTAACACAAATCACTCAAAATCCCTGTTTGAATACATCCCCCTTAAACTATTGCAACTAAATTATTTTGCTATACGAAAACTCATGGCATTATTAATAATTTTTTTTTGGGTTTTCTGCAAAAAAAAACATATAGATTTTAATTTTTTTTGAAATTTTATCCTATCAAGTATCAATCTTCCAATTGATATTTAACCCGCAATATAACCTTCCATTTCATTATTACGCCCTCTGTTTCGCAAAAAGTGTCATTCTGATATTTTTCACATAAATTAATAAAAGTGTTAAAAATTCGTATTTACCTTTTATTAATGCATTAAAAAAAATTCTTTCTCCATTTAATACAATAGAACAGTGAGGTTAAAACCGTAAGTTTTTTTTTATTAAATTTGCATCGAAAATGTAAAACGACATTTTTTTGTGAAACAAAACTAAAACCTTAAAATGAATTGATAATATAAAAATTTTATATTGTGGATTTAATTTCACTTGATGTGTTGATCTACATTTTTAGTAGATGAAGGGTAAAATTTTAAAAAGTATTACAATGGAGAGTTTTTTTTTTGCAGAAAACCATTTTATGTCAAATAATTAATATTTAATGAAACTAAAAGTATTTACCAATGAGCATGGAGCACGTGCCCCACCCCTCTCTACCCAGCATTCGTATTATATGATGTTTTCAAATTTTTATGCAAAACTTTAACACTAAATTAGTTCTATCATCAAAAAAATTGTTTAGTTTTTGAGAAGTAAAAAAATAACAATGGGGTGTTTACAAAAACTGTCCCCTTTTTTTGACACAAAAAATGCTTGTCTATTGCTCAGAGAACTTGAGGTGGTACAACAAGTCATACTGGAATAGAGCAACACACAAACGAAAAAATAGAAGATTGGAGTCTAGCTAACCTAGCTAAAAGGACTGCCTTTGAATTTGACACCCGTGGGACATAAGTCAACTTGAAAGACGGAAAAGCACTTCTCGCTCTCTCAAACTCTTGTAGCTCTGTCGCAAAAGCTGGCCAATCATCGGGCTTCGCAATCATGCTAATAACATCCATATTGTCAGTGCCAAATTCCTAAACCTCTGAATGAGCTGCCATGCTATGCATCGCCCAAATCAAAGCTTCTAACTCTGAGTGGAAAGAGGACAAACGCCGAAATTGATTGCGAGAACCAAGTAGAGTGCATTATCCACTGACTCCAAACAAAGACCAACCCATCCTACTATGAATGTTCGATACCTTCCAAGAGCCATCAACCAGGCAGATGTTACGCAAACATAAGGTTTGTGTACTTGTGTCTTGCATCTCTAGCGAGGTTGGCAAATCGTGAGCCGCCTCCCACGCCCGCCATTCAGAGATAGCATGGCTAAGAAGATCAAGAGCCTCTCTCATAATCCCTTGGAAAAGTTTCTCGTTGCGCGTCTTCCATATAAACCACAATATCCATGGGTAGGACACATGTGCATCCAAATTACTATAAACACTGGATTATGGGAAAACGCCTGATCGTAACAATGAAGGAACTAAAGCCTCCACCTGAATCGCGGAAGGACACTCAAAAAATGCATGAAAAATAGATTCCTCAGAAGCTCCACAGCGTGGACAAAGGTCCACACAAGTCATTCCTCGCTGCACCAAGTTATGAGTCACAGCCAGGTAACCAGACAACATTTGTCACATAAGATGGCGAATCTTGTGCAGAGCATCCACCGTCCACACAAAGCTCTTCAAGGCATTGAGACTCGGTTGTCCAACTTTCATCTCCTCCAAAGATATTGCACGTGTAACCTTGTAGCCTGAACGGACTATATATTGCCAAGATTTAGTGAACTGCGAGCAAAACTCATCCCTGTGGAACCATTGTGCAATGGGCAAACTCTTGATGATGGGAATATCGTCTGGTTCAACAAATTAGTCTAACTTCTAGAGGTCTCATTGCTTATAATCCCTAACAATAAAATCACTGACCATCATCAACGGATGTGCCACTGGAACGCGTACCCTCGCCGGCCTAGCAGAGCTCATCGGGATCCAAGGATACTCCCACATACTAGTAGTAAGACCGGAGAAAATCTTCTTACGAAGCCCACGTAAGAGCAAAGGCTTGGAAGCTAGAATGCTCTGTCATCCATAGGAGGGACTATCCGGCTCAGGGGCCTGTAGCGGGGAAGAATACTTAAAATATCGGCCTCTAAAGATCCTTGCAAGCAAAGATTGCGGGAATCTAATGAGACGCCATAAATGATATTATGATCATTTTCATCCATATAAAAAAATAAACTAATAAATAGTTACAATCTAGAAAGATATATTTTTTAAAGCTAAAACCAAAAATGCGAAATGTATATAATGAACATAGAAAACCAATAGAAAAACCAAATTAAAATAGGTTTGAAAAATAACCTCTACATTAGGAAACATTTGTAAAAAATGCTAAGTTCCCCAAATCTAATATTAAAAGTTTAAAACTTAAAATATGTATTTACAAAAAAAAACTTAAAATATGGAAGTGGGGCAACATGCATGAAGCAATGAAGCATAAACTTAAACTATTGCAACTAAATTATTTTGCTATACGAAAACTCATGGCATTATTAATAAAACAATTTCGGGTTTTCTGCAAAAAAACATCTATTTATTTTTTTTTTGCAATTTTATCCTATCAAGTATCAATTTTCCAAGTGATATTTAACCCGCAATATAACCCTCCATTTCATTTTTACTCTTTCTGTTTCGCAAAAAGTCTCATTTTGATATTTTTCACACAAATTAAGAAAAATGTTAAAATATCGTATCTACCCTTCATTAATGCATTAAAAAAATTTGTTCTCCATTTAATACAATAAAACAGTGAGGTTAAAACCGTAAATTTTTTTTTATTAAATTTGCATCGAAAATGTAAAACGACACTTTTTGCGAAATAAAACTAAAACCTTAAAATGACACTTTTTAAGAAACGGAGGGAGTATATTTTTTACATTTCTTGTAATTTTTTATTGGATTCAAAATTCTAATATGAAACTGAGTTTAATAGCTACTTGATTTTGATATTTGGATTATTAGTCGTTGAATTGAAATATAAAAGTTTCTATTGTGGATTCAATTTCACTTGATGTGTTGATCTACATTTTCAGTAGATGAAGGGTAAAATTGCAAAAAAAGTATTACAATGGATAGTTTTTTTTTTTGCAGAAAACCGTTTTTTGTCAAATAATTAACAATTAATGAAACTAAAAGTATTTACCAATGAGCATGGAGCACGTGCTCCACCGGTCTCTCACCGGAAACAGTTGTTGAAACTCGCTCTAATCTCTCGTGTTTCTCCGGCGTCGGTGCTCTCAGTGCCGGCGTCGAGTTTGTTTTCCTTCCCTGTCTTTATTTGCCCTCTTTATTCTGCTTCTTATCCCTCTCGAGATGTGCGTGGTTCTGGGTTTGTTGGTGGCTTCGATAGTTGTTGGCTCTCTCTGGTGCGACGGCGAGACAGTTGGTGAAGGAGTGAATTGGTGGGTTGGATTTTAGGGTTTTGAAGGTTATGGCTGCCATATTTTCCCCTTTTTGGTGTGGTTTAATCTTCCAGTCTGGTGGCGCGTGGGGATGTGTGGAGGTTCCTCCGACGTGGATCTGCTCATGGGTTCGACGGCGGAGAGGGATGGCCGTCTTTTGGTGTTCTCTCCTAGCCTCGGTGACTTGGCGAAGCTAGCGCCCCAGTTTAGTCGGTTCTTTAAGGTTTTGTGGATGGGTTCTCGTAGTTTCAAGCGGTAGTAATTTCGGCTTGCTTAATGGTTAGCTACGGTTTGATTGCTCCGTTTAGTGTTAGTTTTAGCTTGCTTTAGTGTCGAGAAAGAGTCTCTGTTTTGAAATCGTTTTGAGTTTAGAGGTTCTACCCCTTAGTTTATTCGTCTTCAGTGACAATTTTTTTGATAGTTGGAGTAGTGGGTTATGGGTTCGTCTCTCTGATGGTATTTCGCTGCATCGGTAGCTGCTTTTATTAGGCGGAACAGTGGGATCGTTTACTAGTTCTTTTTTTGCGGGAGGTGACCAAGCTTAGTCCGTAGTTCGCTAGGTTTGGGTTCGCGAGGGTCCGTGTTGAGAGCTTGTACTCCTCTTTGGCGTTTTCCCATCCACTTTCGAGGATTTTCCTTGAATCTTCATTCTCTCTGGAGCTTTGGTTCATTGGTGAAGTTTGGGTTGAGGTGGTTGTTGATCGTTGTTTCAGGTTCTTAGGAGTTCATCTCGGCTGCAGTGATGTTCGATTGAGTTCTAAGTAGACCCTCTTGTTTGGTCTGCATAGGATCTCATGTGTTTCGACTCCTTTCCAGCGTTTACTAAGTTCTATGGAGTGCTCTCTTTAGAATCCTGTTCTTGTCGACTCAGCTTCAGAGCATATCTAACTCATATTGCGGTGTGGAGTCTTTTGTTCTTGTTTCAGTTTTATGTTGTTTTTGCTTTTGTTTCATATTATCAATGTCTTTAGTGTAAGGTTTTTAGTTCTGGCTCTGGGGGTAATATGTTATACCCGCCGGCTTCTGCCTCTGGAAAAAATGGTTATTTGCCGGCTTTGACTGTAATCTTTCGTTCGACTTTAATATAATTTCTTAGATGGAAAAAAAAGTTAGATTAAGAATAGTGTAGAAAACAAAACCATTATGAAAAATATTATTCACAAAATTATCATTTTTACCAAAAAAAATATTCATAAGAATGGATGAAGAAAATAAACCAGAATTGAAAAATATTGTTAGCAAAATGGCTACCCCTTTCTTTGTGTCAGAATCTTTACCCGATTTCTTTTATTTTGTATTTTGTTTACTGAACCAAAGAAATGGTGGGAAACAAAAGAAAACAAATGAAAATTAGAAAATGATAAAGGAAAAAAGGTAGAGTTGCTTTTGGGATCCAGATCTTCCTTTGCTACGTCTTCTCTCTCCCCTCCTTGTGTGCTCTGTTTTATATATTTCTATAAAACAAAGTAAAAACCAAATCCATGGGGTTCTTCACTTCACGATCCCAACGCACTCCCCTCTCTCTCACTTCTTCTTCTTCTTCTTTTTCTAGCTCCCTTCCTCTTCACCAATGCCACCTAACCTTAGATTCAGCTTCTTCCTCTTCCTTTTCTTAAACTCCTCTGTTTTCTTCTTCGTCCCCTGTTTCTCCATAGACCAACAGAGCCAAGTTCTCCTCTCATGGAAATCTCAGCTAAACATCTCTAGAGAGGCTTTATCTTCTTGGAACGCCAGAGAATCAAACCCTTGCAAATGGGTCGGAATCATATGCAACGCGAGAGGCCAAGTCTCGGAGATACATCTCCAAGACATGGACTTTCAAGGTCCGTTACCGGCAACAACTCTCCGGCAGCTAAAGTCTCTGACTTCACTCCGTTTAACCTCAGTGAATCTAACGGGGTTAATTCCTAAGGAGATTGGAGACTTGTCTGAGCTACAAGTTCTCGATTTAGCTGATAATTCTCTGTCCGGTGAAATCCCACTGGATATCTTCAAGCTCAAGAAACTCAAAACTCTGTCTCTCAACACAAACAATCTCGAAGGTGTGATTCCTCCGGAGTTAGGGAATCTTACAAACCTCGTCGACCTCACGCTCTTCGACAACAAACTTGCCGGAGAGATTCCCAAGAGTATCGGAGAACTCAAGAATCTAGAAACCTTCCGAGCAGGTGGGAACAAGAATCTAAGAGGAGAGCTTCCTTGGGAGATTGGTAACTGCGAGAGTCTTGTCACTGTAGGTCTCGCCGAAACAAGTCTCTCCGGTAAACTCCCGCCGTCGATCGGAAACCTAAAACACGTTCAGACAATAGCTCTATACACTTCACTGTTGTCTGGTCCAATCCCAGATGAGATCGGAAATTGTACGGAGCTTCAAAACCTCTACTTGTACCAAAACTCAATCTCCGGATCGATTCCGGTAACATTGGGACGTCTCAAGAAGCTTCAAAGCCTTCTCTTATGGCAGAACAATCTCGTCGGTAAAATCCCGACCGAGCTCGGAAGCTGTCCGGAGCTTTTCCTTATCGACTTATCTGAAAATCTCCTCACCGGAAACATCCCCAGAAGCTTTGGGAACCTTCCTAATCTCCAAGAGCTTCAGCTTAGTGTTAACCAGCTTTCCGGGACAATCCCTGAAGAGCTAGCGAATTGCACGAAGCTAACACATTTAGAGATTGATAACAACCAAATCTCCGGCGAGATTCCTCCGTTGATAGGAAGATTGAGAAGCTTGACGATGTTCTTCGCTTGGTCGAATCAGTTAACTGGAAAGATTCCGGAGAGTCTTTCTCAATGCGAAGAGCTTCAAGCGATCGATCTATCTTACAACGCTCTCTCTGGTTCGATTCCTAATGGAATCTTCCAGCTACGAAACCTCACGAAGCTTCTTCTTCTCTCTAATTACTTATCTGGATTTATACCACTGGATATTGGGAACTGCACCAATCTTTACCGGCTTCGACTCAATGGGAACAGACTCGCAGGGAATATTCCGGCGGAGATTGGGAATCTTAAAAATCTCAACTTTATCGATATTAGCGATAACCGTCTCTTCGGGAACATTCCTCCGGCGATCTCCGGTTGCGAAAGTCTCGAGTTCGTCGATCTTCACTCAAACGGTTTAACCGGTTCCTTACCCGGTACGCTTCCGAAGAGCTTGCAGTTCATTGATTTATCCGACAATTTATTAACTGGTCCTTTACCATCTGGAATCGGGTCGCTAATCGAGCTCACGAAGCTGAACCTCGCCAAGAATCGTCTCTCCGGCGAAATCCCTAGAGAAATCTCATCTTGCCGGAATCTCCAGCTTCTCAATCTCGGAGAAAACGACTTCACCGGAGAAATTCCAGACGAGTTAGGTCGAATCCCGTCTCTTGCAATATCTCTCAATCTGAGTTGCAATTCCTTCGCCGGAAAAATCCCGCCGCAGTTTTCGAGCCTCGCCAATCTCGGAATCTTCGATGTCTCTCACAACAAACTTTCCGGAAACCTAGACGTCTTAGCCGATTTGCAAAACCTCGTCTCACTCAACATCTCTTTCAACGAATTCTCCGGTGAGTTACCCAACACTCCGTTTTTCCGGAAACTTCCACTCTCTGTTATCGCATCCAACAAAGGGCTTTTCATCTCGACTCGACCTGACCCGAACCAAACCCGGCACCGACCCGCCGTGAAGTTAACCATGTCTATCCTTGTCGCAGCAAGCGTCGTCCTCGTTCTCATGGCGATTTACACTCTCGTCAAAGCACAACAGGTCGCTGAAAAACAGGAAGAGCTAGATACGTGGGAAGTGACCCTTTATCAGAAACTCGATTTCTCGATCGACGATATCGTCAAAAACTTGACTTCGTCTAATGTTATCGGAACAGGAAGTTCTGGCGTCGTGTACAGAGTAACGGTACCATCTGGTGAAACTCTAGCCGTGAAGAAGATGTGGGCCAAGGAAGAAACCGGAGCATTTAACTCGGAGATTCACACTCTCGGATCGATTCGACATCGCAACATCATCCGTCTTTTGGGTTGGTGTTCGAATAAGAATTTGAAACTCTTGTTCTATGATTATCTTCCCAACGGAAGTTTAAGCTCTCTGCTTCACGGCGCCGACAAGGGAAGAGGAGGAGCTGAGTGGGAAGCTCGATATGACGTCGTTTTAGGTGTTGCACACGCTCTCGCTTACCTCCACCATGATTGTCTCCCTCCGATCCTACACGGCGACGTTAAAGCTATGAATGTCTTATTAGGTTCCCGGTTGGAACCTTACTTAGCCGATTTCGGTTTGGCCAAAATTGTCCCTGATCATGGAATCACCATTGGAGATTCGTCCAAACAGAGTAATCGACCTCCGTTGGCTGGCTCTTATGGTTACATGGCTCCAGGTATATTTCAAAATTTCATTGTCAATTTGAAACCTTTTGGATAAATAACGAACCTTGCATTGTTTTTTTAACAGAACATGCTTCGATGCAACGTGTAACCGAAAAAAGTGACGTATATAGTTATGGCGTGATACTATTGGAGGTGTTAACCGGAAAACACCCACTGGACCCAGATCTACCTGGAGGTGCACATTTAGTTCAATGGGTGAGAGATCATCTGGCTGGAAAGAAAGATCCGAGAGAAATTCTCGATCCCAGACTCCGCGGGCGGGCAGATCCAATAATGCACGAGATGCTTCAAACGCTAGCGGTTGCATTTCTATGCGTAAGCAACAAGGCAGCCGATCGGCCAATGATGAAAGACATTGTGGCAATGCTTAAAGAAATTAGGCAAGATGAAATCGGACGGTCGGAAACCGATTCGATAAAAGGGGGAAAATGTGAAAAATGGCAGCCGCAACCATTACCGCCGGAGAAAATTGTCACTCCTCGAGGTTCATCTAATTGTTCTTTTGCATTTTCGGATGCATCCGTTTAAAATAAAGAGTCTATAGAACTACAATTTAGGGTGATGGCATTTACAAAGGAATGTGAATATTTGTTGTCAATGACTTGTAAAAATCAGAAAGAAAGAATCTCCATAACTTACTTCTATTTGGTTTGAGGCCTCATTTCGTTTTTTTTTTCCCTTGAAACGAGTGGAACAATGTAATGTACAATAATTGCAATAGATTGAAGGGTTTTGTTTTGAAAATTTCTTAACAAATCGAGATATTGGGCGAGTAAATGAGAGTTGATATATAGCTAAACCAATAATTCGTATAATCCAAAATTGTTCATCTTTAATCCATTTTCCCTGACGATGGCTAAAAATAATTTTGTTGTATGTGCGTGTGCATAGTGCATAGATTTGTTTGAACGATCCACAATTATAACACCCAAGGAATAACATGTTGAGCCATTTATTAAAAAAAAAAGAATAACATGTTGAGCTATTATTTATATAAAAATATAAAGTATTTTTGACATAAAATTGGGAAAAGGAAGGGAGTATTTGGAGTTACATGCCGAGGAAAGATTCTGTCTTTCTTTTTTAAAAAATATTCAATTTTTTAACTATATTATGTTTTGGATGTTTGCTAATTTTGTGAAATTGAGAAGAGAGGCTTTCTACGTGGGATCACGTGGACCCACGCGCCACCGCATGACATGATCATGTGTTGTCTGAAAAACAATGACTTTCCAGCCAACAAATCACTATTTTTTTTTTATATCATCTAGGGATATAAGCATTTTAATACAATAAATAAAATTTTATAATATCTCTATACTATTAAAAGAGAATCATTTTTAAATAAATAATCATGATGTGTAATTTACAATATGTGCCATTAGAGATTAATTATTCAAAAAATAAAAAAAAATTATTTTAGGGTAGTTACGACAAATTATTTAATATTTATTGAATTGTTTTACCAATTACTTACTGATCAGAAAAATGTTTGATATTGTAATCTTAACAATTTTTTTTGTTAACCACACAATAATCAAATGTTGTCCTCCAAACTGGTTAGCCAATTTGGGAAAACAAAGTCTACAAAAATATAATCGTAATTAAAGTGATGGGATCGCGAGCCAATCGATTACAATCTTTTTGTTGAATTCGTTATTCATATATATTGAAGGTTCAATCTTTTGGTTAGTATCAGATTTCAAATTATATTTTTTTCAAAAAAAAAAAAAAATTTGAAATCTAATACTAACCAAAAGATTGAACCTTCAATATATATGAATAACGAATTCAACAAAAATATGTCAGATTTCAAATTTCTAAACTAGAAAATTCGTATTTTATCCTCTATCTATTTGTTAATAGCGAAAATATGACAAACTCATATAAATACCATAACATATATAATAATTGATTTTATTTTTACATATATATTTTTAGATAAAACTTTGATTTTAAATCTCAAAAATTAAAAATATTTGATATTTTTAGATAAATTTTTTATTTTTAAACCTCAAAAAACCATATCGAATATTACCAACCAATCGTAAATAATATCTTTTTATTTTTTTCGTAATGTTGACATTTATAATAATTTATTTTATTAAATTTTATATTTACTAGACAAATTACAACTAATATCATTTATAGTAATTGATTTTGTATCACATTTAAATTATGATATATTGTTATAGAATATTGTATAAAAACAGAGCTAATATAAAAAATTCAACATAACCGAAATTAATATAGTTAAGATATAAACTGATAATTTAGTTAATTTATTCTCAACATTTTTTATTGGGTTTAGAAAAATTCAAATAAATTAAATAATTTACTAAGATAATGTAATATCTTTTTAGGTGAATCGAAAATATCTAAACTTATATCTAGATTTATGGATGTATAGAGATTTCTGGAAAATTGTTTGGATAAATCAACAAAATTTATTGAATTAAAGAAAAATTAATTTAAGACTTTCACAACAAGCTAAACAAATGGATTTTTTTTGTTCATTATATATATGAGACCATGATATTCCGTGGAGAGAAAGCATTCTTTTTTCACATTTTTATATGATTATATTTCGAGTAGTTAGCATGATTCTTTAGTTTTAGTTATTTTATAATTTTTTTTTCATGTTTATTTATCTCCATGTAGATTTTTTTCGATGCAGGTTCTTTAAATTCATCTAGTTGTAGAATATCTCTGAAACACGAAGGCCGATCAAGTGAAATCGAGCAGGTGTTTCCAAAATGCTCTTTTTGTAAGATTTAATAGTTTTTTAATTTATTGTTCGTGCTTTTTGTGGAAACATAGATTAAACTATTTTTTATCGGCCTTAGTTTCAACGCTATTTTTGTTTGAGGTCTACATTTGGAAGGTATCATTATTTCATTAGATCTATTTAATTGTTTTGTTTTTTTTTCCAATTTAATTTTTTTGTTTTGTGTCACTAATTTTTAATTATTTTTTTCTCTTTAGATTCTCATAGAAATTAATAAATTCAGAATACAAGAAATTGGAAGAAGAACATAATCATGTACTTATGTAATTCAACAGATATGAATGGTTTAGGTATTGTGTATTGGACTTTTTATTTAATTTTTTCCAACAACATTTGATATTGTTCATATACCTGCTTTTCAAATAGGATATGCTTATGTGAATATTTTATTTAATTTACTAATAAATTTTAATTTAAGTTACCATATATGAATAATAATTTAATAAAAAATTCTTTTTCGATAATTGTTAATATTAAATTTTTAGTTTAAAAGTGATTTAGAGATTATGTTATATTAAATATCAAACAATCAATACATTAATAAATATATTTTAAAAATATACAACTATACCTTTCACTAAACATTACAAAAACACCTTTATAATAAATTTAAAATGTGGATAACTAAATATACAATTATACCGTTTCCAAAAACAAATACAACTATACTATACATTTAATATAATTTAACATGATATATTAGTATACTGATATATACTCCTCATTAAACATTATATTACTAAACAAATAATTATAATTGTATAATCTAAAATAGCTATACTAAAAATAATTGTATGAATATTTGATGCATTTATAATCCCGCGCACAGCGCGGATTAGAATCTAGTAAATAAGGTTGAAGGTGACACAAGGCTCAGCTAAGACTATGTACAGTGGTTTTGTTTATCAACACACTTTACACTCCATATCATTTCCTCTCTTTTTTACATCATCTTTTCTCTCTTCCACCTAATTTTTCAACACACACTTTACTTTTATCATCTACAATGATTTTATTTAATAAATATCCCACTATTTTTTATTTCATATTTTTTTTTATTTTCTTTCATGATAAAAATTTTAAGATTACATATTAATAACAATTATCGTTTGAAATTAAATTAACGTAATTAAGAGTTAAATAATTTTTTTAAAATATATTTGTAATTAAGAAAATGCAAGTAATAAAGACGAAAATTACTCATTCTTAAAACAAATAAATTTACGAAAAAATTAATACAATATATTCATCTCACAAACTTAAAAAACTTTTTAATCACGAGACATTCTGAATCTTGTCCATATGTGTTTTACTAGATCTGCTTGCAAGGCGTGATGCACACTTGAATCACGCAACTCGGATCTAGCACGAACATGATTTGCAAATGCAGGTAGCACCTCAGTCGAGAATGGTTGTGTATAACCATAANTTGTGGTGTACTAGGGTAATTACAAGAATTTTGGGTGTTGAAAGGATTATTGTGGAGATTTATTTCCACTAAAACGGTGTTTAGAGATAAAACAAAGTTTATTAGAGTTTAATAGAGAAATTATAGTAGAAAAAGATGGATTTTTTGTGTCCAAATGAAATGAAACAAGTGTCTATTCATAGAGTATGAAAAATGATAATTTTTTGTATAAATTTTATATTTTAATATATTTAATTATTATGAAATAATTGAGATAAAAAAAATCTAAACACCCAACCAAATATTGACACGTACACAACAACCAAACCCATTCGCGCGTTGTTATCTTTCAACGCTGATTTTGCCACATCTTTTATCATCCACCATTGCACCCCTCTCTTTTTTATCGACTGTTGTAAAGTATTTTAACATCAACCATTGTAAATGGTCTAACATTTTCAAATTCATACACACAATAATAATATTGCACATGCCTTTAACCAAATTGTAAGAACGACAATTGCTGTTTTTATGTGTGTTGCTTTTTTTTTTTTCGCCGGAACCCTTTTCATTAAGAAAGCGGTACAAGATTCTCCGCTAGGAAGAATCCGAAGAGACCCGCCGGTCTTACAAGAGCAAAAGAAATAAAAAGTGCTAACGAATTACGAATAACTCGAAAAGCACGGGAACTAAGCATTACAATCCATAAGAAAGATACGTTTAAAAATTCAAAAACTCCAGTAGAAATGAGAGAGACTAGTCAAAACCTCCATTCCATCCAATAAGCACACTGATGCCACTGTTGAGACACAAGGGTCTCTATGGTTTTAAAATTATATGCTTGCACCAGGTGTGCCGAAGCATAGTGTCCCTGAAAAGGGTGGTCACGAAGAATGCCTCCGGTGAATCGAAATCTGCGATAGTGGGTCTCCTAGCCTGCTACTGCAAGCCCTGCAACATCAGTGGCACATTCTGATTGTGCTGCGAAGCTCGTGGTACGTTCTAAGAGCCCTGTTACATCACCTGCGATACTAAGCCCTGTTGGGCTAAGACTTGCTGCTACAAAAGAGCAGGATCGTGAGGAAACTGTTCTTTTCCTACCGCTTGTTGATCCAGTGGAAGATTCTGGTTGTCCATCTCAGCTTGTTTCTTTGCTTCCCGATTTTTGCGTTCGAGTCTTGCTAGTTCTTGGTTGTTGAAGGATATTAAAGGTTCAGACCCTTGTCCTCTTCTTGTCATACACATGAAACACCAAAGAAAAGTAGAGAAGAATGCGTAAGTACTAAATAAAAAGAAAAATTCTAGACTAAATCCTAAATAAAGAATCAAAGACATTATTTGGTCCCCAACAACATCGCCAAAAACTTGATATCTCAGGTTTTAGCCCAGAGAACCCCTCAAAGTGCACAACAAATTGCAGTAGTATTTTAGGGATCGAATCAACAGAGATCAACACACACACACACACACNACACACACACACACACACACACTAAGATTCTCGATTTCAGATCAAGCTAAAAGACACATAAATTGTTATTTGTTGGCTTTTTCGATTTGCAGATTGAACAAAAGCAGATATTAAAATGATGTAAATTCAATAAGCTAAAAGCGTAAGGTCCCAGGGTAATTCGTAGGAAATCATGGTCAATGATCAGGAATCAGAGGAATTAGACAAGAAAACAAATTAAGATCCATTCTAGAACTCAAACACATAACCAGAAAAATCTCCTCCCAGAGTATTTAATCCCTTTGCTTAGAATAACGAAGACTAACTCCCGTTGAATTCGTTAAGACTAAGCATGCATTACAGTTCAGGTTTGATTTGTTCATAAAATACCTTAACATCAATTCCCGTTAGCTAAGAATATTTTGCTCATCTAAGTGTTTATCAGGTTTCTAAACCAATTTCTATTGAATTGCAACCTAAAATCATGAACTACTCAGACATGGTAAAAGAAACAGAGAGCATAATTGAATTGAAAGACATGATAGATTAAAGGGGTTCATAAAACTTCTCCAAAAGGTTAAGGGTCAGAGATTCGTCTCCCCAATTGCTTACAACTCAAAAGCTCAAAAGAATAGCAAAAATAAAGTGTAAATACCTAGAAAACGTCCTAAGGGGGTATTTATAATGTTCTGTGCAAATTTGGAGCAAAAAAGGAAAACCAACAGAAAAAGGAAATTTCAGATTTTTTGTCACACGAAGGGATCCCTAAGGGATCGCTCGATCACCCAAATCTCGGCAAAAATTCTCCATTCAATTTTTTTAGTAGGATCGATTGATCCTACTCTTTAGTGGGATAGATCGATCCTACTAAGGCTTCACCCCTAGATTTTGCTCAAACATATTTTTTCTTCAAATCATCACGAACTTCCTTAAAAACTTCTGAAATCTTCACATTTCCTTTGAATACGCCCAAACATCTAAAATACCTGAAAGCTCAAAGAAAAGACTCCGGAAAGCCTAAAAATGTTTGAAAACTACATTAGGTTTTAATAAAAACACGAATATATCAATTCTTCCAGACTTGAACCTTTGCTTGTCCTCAAGTAAAGACTAACAAAATCCAAGTTGGTGAAAAGGTTTGAAAACACGAAGATTATAGAAATCTCAGCGGACCTTGCCTTGCAAAAACATTTCATCTGACCACGTAAGTAAAAAAAAAGTATTAGACGTTCTCTCCTAGTTCCCTACAATAACTTCCCAAGCCTATCCACTCTGAATTCCAATCCTACAAACTCAACATCCCATCAGTTAAATCTTTAACATTCATTAAACAGAGCATGGCTTTCTCATCATATATCAATATCACGAAAGAGCTTGGTATAAGGAGGGGTGATTTTAGTGGTGGAGTTAGTTGTTTAAGGCTTTCAGGAATATGACCAAATGCAAGACATTATGCAAAATATAAGGAGAGACAAATCTATTGATAATCACAGTTCCTCTACGACCTAAGTATATTGATATAAACCCCAAAACCACCAAATTTTCAACTCATATTGAATTCCTGGAAAATGAGAACTACTAAGACTATAAATAATTTATGACCCCATTTTTGTGCAATTATCGTTTTTTTAATTGAAAATACTCTATAGTTTTTTCCGTGCACATTTCTGGCAGGGCCATTTCTTTTAGTATAAGTCTCAATATATCTTTATGAACAATCAATGAATCAATAAATAACCACTACCTTATTCTACCATCGCATATTTTTTTTAAGCTCAAATATAATTCAAAAGACAAAGAAATGTCTAAGCACCTATCATTCCACTAATAATCCTATGCAGCAGAGTATACTATGTCAATCCTATTCTCTCCATTGTTTTTGCACATGTGTGCACCAAGATAAAAAATAAGAAAATGAGTGGAGTTAGAAAGGAGGAAAGGTAAAGGCGTGGTACCAAACTAAACATGAGTCTGACAATTCAGGAATAAAGAGTGGTAAAAAGGTAGAATTCCTGAATGTTAGTGGTTCAATCTTTGACAAGACACTGATAAAAAAATTAAGTTCAATTAAATAATTCAAATAAATATAGTTAACGTCAGATCAAATTGAATCTACTGACTGAGACTTTCAGGTAGGGAGTTCTGTCAAAGGGTTCATTGGCTTGATTGTACAAACAACCTTTGCAACAAAATGGTCATTTTAGAAATCACAAAAGAAAACAAGGCAATTGGTTCAACATTCATCATCGATTTTCGTCTTAATTCCCTACAAAGTTTTGACTCAATAAAACATTTGGTTTTGAAATTTTCTCAAAAAATGACTCAAAATAACAAAAAGAACAAACAAAAAGTCATTAGTAACCAACACCCTCCCCCATACTTACTTCGCATCATCCCAATGTGAGAATAAGAACAAAAGAAAAAATCATCAACCTCCAAAGAAATTCATCACACATTCACTTAGTTCATGCTTCTAAACCATCAAGAACAACAATCATCATGAAATTGTAAGGTGAAATCGAATTTCTCAAAATTCTCTAATTCGTAAGTTATCAAATCCCAAATCATCAAATCTCTCATCAAAATCTCATTTAAGTCTGTTTCTAATCATCATAGGCATGCATATCAACCATTATAAACAAGAAACAGAAGACAAAATCAAATTCAGTTTGTCTCTAGAAAACCCAAATTAAAACATAATTTTCGTGCATAAAATAAGAGATAGAGAGAACATACCTTACTAACTCAAAAAACCGTTAGTACCAGATGAAAAAGCTCAAAAAACTGATCAAGTTAGACATTTGTATCGCAAAAATCGGCTAAGTATTGAGGATTGTTGGAAATTTTGAAGAACAAAGAAAAATGGTTGAAGAGGATAATTTTTTTGTGAAAGTTTTTGGTTTTGATCCTTAAAATTGAGTTAATAAACTAAAACATATTTTTTCGGCTAAATTTAAGTAAAGATCCACCAAAACCAGACCAAAAATTAGAGCATAAACGAAAACTTACATGGATCGATTGATCGGAGGACCGATCGATCACAATCATCAGCCACAAATCGGTGATCAGTCGATCATGTCTCATCCAAATTTTTTATTTTGATAAAACCTTAAACACACAAAAACTAAAGCCAAAAATCAATTTGTTAGTAAACAAAAACTAAATAAGAAAAATAATCTTACTAGTGGGTTGCCTCCCACTAAACGCTTAATTAAAATCATTGGCCTGACTTTTAGAGTTGGGTATTAGTCCCGGTTAACATGGGAACTTGCTCCAACACAAGTGTCTCCATCAAAAATTTTGAGCTTCAAGACACAATCCATGAGTCCTTTAACAGCTTCGAGGCCCTTCTCCTTGAAATCTGAGGTGGGAATAGCTCGAACTTTTGCAAAAAGCTTTGACGTTTCTTTACTTTTCACCTTATACTCAATCACACCACCATAACAACTCTGAGGTACCAACGTCAAATGAGAATCTCCATCGATCCTTTTGCACTTCAGCTTTTCCTTAGATGTTGTACCAAACTTCTGTGTTGCGATGCAAAAGTCTCCATCCAGGACTTCCTTAACCTTGTTCTTTGCGCTAAAACTTCCCGAAAAACAGCAACAAGTACAAATCCATCAATTACACTAACACATGAGGCAAGATGTGTACCTTAGTCTGTGGGCATAACTCTGTAGTAGACATTCTCGTCAATGTTTGCAAACGAGATCCTCTTCTTAGGAAAATCAACCATCGCACCTGCTGTGGCTAGAATGGCTCTTCCCAGAATCAACGACCTATCAGAACTATTGCTCATATCCACTACCTGAAAATCAGTAGGAACAAGACAATCACCTACTTTTACATCTAAATTATTAACAATACCTTGTGGAGACTTCGTGGAAGAGTCCGCGAACTCCACGGTCAGCTTTGGAGGCTCTGTAACAACACCCAGTCTCTCAGCAATGGCCTTGGACATCAAACTAACTGTAGACCCAATATCACATAGAGAATTAGTGGACTCGACCCCTAAAATAGAACATGGTACTTCAAACTTCCCGGTATCATCTATCTTGGGCAAATTTTTCATCGTTAAAGATGCACTTATAGCGTCGATGAAAAATGCCTTGATCTCCTCCATAGTCTCTCCATTGTTCTTGAAGAACTGATTCACATGATAGTGCTTCCAAGCATCTTCAAACAACGTGTTAGGAGGGATCCTTTTCACTCTTTTATGAAATCTAGCTAGAGTCTTCTCATTGATAGGTTCCTGTAGATGTTGTGGCACTATGGGGTATGTCACTTCAGAGTGTATTTGCGCTCTGGAATCGCTGAAGATGAGGGATTCTTTTTTGAGATGTCATCAACTTTTGGAGTACCATCCTCATCAGCTTCTATGTCATTCCCAAATTTAACAACATTGCACTGTGCTCTAGGGTTCACTTCTACTTTCCCAGGAAGAGTTCCTGGAGATCTCTTAACTGCTTCAATTGTTTGAGCTAACTGGATATCCATCTTCTTCACATGTGGATAGAGAGATTCGAACTTGTTATTACGTTCATTATACATGCCATCTACTTTCGCATTGCTGACCTTCTGTCCCTCTAGAATCTACTGCATCATGGCTTCGAGTTTATTTTCCTTAGGGGCTGGCTCTTGCTGAAAATTCTGGAGACTAGAGAAGTTCCCAGATGTATGTCCTTTATTCTGAAACCCAAGTAGAAAATTCGTCACGCCCAAATTTTGCACAGACATTTTTCCGTGAAAACCTGAACCCGAGTTTTGCACGAATTGATTTTCTGCAGATCCCTACTGAAAGCCACTGTTGCCCGAATTTTGCGCGAATATTTTTCCAAAAATATTTCCTGTGCTCGAATTTTGCACGAATATTTTTCCTTGAAAAGTTACTGGAGGGTAGATGCAGTCTTGAGAGAGCTACTAGCTGTGTCTAGAGAGAGCTGATACCTCTCATCTATACCTCTGTAGAAAGTATTCAGTAGACACTCCTTGGAGAAACCATGGTGGGGACAGTCCCTGATGTATTCTTTGAATCGTTCCCATGCTTCAAAGAACGATTCACTAGCTCCCTCCTGAAATCCTAAGATCTTGTTCCGCAACTGGTTAGATCTTGACTTAGTGTACAAGTGAGCAAGGAATGCTCCCTTGACTTCGTCACAAGAGGTAAGAGACACAACGGGAAGTGATTCTACCATCTTTGGGCTTTATCAGCCATAAAGAAGATGAACGATTTGCACTTCAGGTAGTCTAGTGGAACACCATTGGAGAGAGTTGTGCTTACGATTTCTTCAATAATCTCGAGATGCTCCATTGGGTGTTCAACAGCGAAGCCATGGAACAAATTCTGCTTCACTAACTAGATCACATGAGCCTTGATCTCGTAGTCATGCCTCTCAATAGGCGCTAGTTTGATGGGACTTTTGTTTACGAAGAATGCCTCCGGTGAATTGAAATATGCGATAGTAAGTCTCCTAGCCTGCTGCTGTAAGCCCTACGACATCAGTGGCACATTCTGATTTTGCTGCGCAGCTCGTGGTACATTCTGGTCGCCCTGCGCAATTTCCTGCGATATTAAGCCCTGCTGTGCTAAGATTTGCTGCTCTAGAAGAGCATGATCGTGAGGAAATTGTTCTCCTCATACCGCTTGTTGACCCAGTGGAAGATTCTGGTTGTCCATCTCAACTTGTTTCTTTGCTTCCCGATTTTTGCGTTCGAGTCTTGCTAGTTCTTGGTTGTCGTAGGAGATTAAAAGTTCAGACCCTTGTCCTCTTCTTGTCATAAACCTGAAACACCACAGAAAAGCATAGAAGAATGCGTAAGTACTAAGTAAAAAGAAAAATTCTAGACTAAATCCTAAATAAAGAATCTAAGGCGTTATTTGGTTCCCGACCACAACACCAAAAACTTGATATCTCAGGTTTTAGCCCAAAGAACACCCTGCTAGTGCACAACAAATCGCAGTATTTCAGGGATCGAATCCACATAGACCAAGACGCACACACTAAGATTCTCGATTTCAAATCAAGCTAGAAGACACATAATTTTTGTTTGTTGGCTTTTTCAAATTGCAGATTAAACAAAAGCAGATATTAAAACGATGTAAATTCAGTAAGCTAAAAGCGTCAGGTCCCAAGGTAATTCGCAGGAAATCATGGTTAATGATCAGGAAATCAAAAAAAAAAACGAATTAAGATCCATTCTAGAACTCAAACACATAATTAGACAAATCTCCTCCTGGAGTATATAATCCTTATGCTTAGAAAAACGAAGTCTAACTCCTGTTGAATTCGTAAAGACTAAGCATGCATTACAGTTCAGGTTTGATTTGTTCACAAAAATACCTTAACATCAATTCTCATTGGCTAAGGGTATTTTGTTCATCTAAGCGTTTATCATGTTTCTAAACCAATTCCCATTGAATTTTTAAACCTAAAATCATGAACTAGGTGATCAATCAAGTTTAGGCATTAAGATCCACTTAGATGAAGAATTCTAAAGATAGTTTTCCTTGTCTAACACCGTAAATCATCAAAACATGAAATCCACTAAAATCCCTAAAATCTAATAATGAAACTACTCAGACATGGTAAATGAAACATAGAGCATAATTGAATTGAAAGACAAAATAGATTAAAGGGGTTCAAAAAACTTCTCCAAAAGGTTTAGGGTTAGAGATTCGTTTACAACTCAAAAGCTCAAAAGAATAGCAAAAATAAAGTGTAAAACCCTAAAAAACGTTCTAAGAGGGTATTTATAATGTTCTGTGCAAATTTGGGGCAAAAAAGGAAAACCAACAGAAAAAGGAAATTTCAGATTTTTCGTCACAGGAAGGGATCGATCGAGCATCCTAAGGGATCGATCGATCACCTAAATCTCGGCAAAGATTCTCCATACAATTTTTAATAGGATCGATCGATCCCACTAAAGGGTCTTAGTAGGATCGATCAGTCGATCCTACTAAGGCTTCACGCCCGAATTTTGCTCGAACTTCTTTTTTTCTTTAAATCATCATGAATTTCCTTAAAAACTTCTGAAATTTTCAAACTTCCTTTTGAATACGCCCAAACAACTAAAATACTTGAAAGCTCAAAGAAAAGATTCCGAAAAGCCTAAAAAATGTTTGAAAAACTACGTTAGATATTAGTAAAAACACGAATATATCAAAATGTCATAGATGGATCGACATAGTCTCTTGAAAGATCTTATGGTACTCTCTCTCGATAAAAGAAATTTCATCTTCGAAAGTATCACAATTATTAACCATCATAACATCCATATTCGATTTTCGATTAAAAGACAAAAGAACACTCTGTCCTTAAGATAAACATGAGCTTCACAAAAGTTAAGAAGAAGGACAATGGAAAACAAAAGTGTGGTAGTTGCATTGTTGTTCTCCGACAAAAGAACAAGTTATGAACCTTTTTAGTGGATTTTTACGAGAAAGCTATGGATGAAGAAGGTATTACAACAAAGCGTAAAACACAATGAAAATATGCAAAGACCATCAACATTTTTTTGAGGTTTAACTTGAATTCTCCCTTAGTTAATGATTTTTTACTTTTTTTAATTCATTTCTTAGCAATGCCATTTTCCTACAATTTTGCTTATCTTCATAAAGTTAAATGATAAACAAGGTTTTAAAGAGAATTTAATTTCAGATGCTTCATAGTATCTAGAGTCGGACAAAGTGAAAATCCATGTTAGCGAAGCTGCATTTAAACCAATTTTTTCTGTACTACGAGATTGAATGTAGCTAAGGTACTCACACCAATTTATGTTCTTGTTTGCCTATGATATTGCTATACATTAGAATGTGTTTTTGTTTGTGAATATTTTTTGTTTTGGTCGTTTTTGAATTGTGTGTATCTATTTTAAAATATGTTTTGGTTTTGGATAATGTCTCTGATTATTGAATGTGCTTGGTTTCGAAACCTGCTTTTATAATATCTATGTTTTATCTGTCATGTTTTGGGCGATCAAATCATCTCGAGCGACTGCGTAATCTCTATCCATTGAAATATAACTGATGATGACAAATAAACACGAATAGCTGATGAAGACTGGAAATAACGGTAAGTAAAAGAAGAATTAAAAATATTTTGGGTGGGCAACCTACTAAATATAAACCCATCCCATTATACAAAATCTCCCTCCTTTCCTCCATTCACAATCTCTTTATAAAATCAGATATATAAATAATTAATAATTTTAATTAGATTGAAACTAATTAATTTATTTCTAATCAAATTAAAATTACATAATGGATATGTAGAAGTTATATTTATTTATTTATTTATATATATTAGATATAACTTTTAAATATAAAATTATAGTACATAATTAAAACTAAAAAAACTTAATTTAGTTATTTACAATCCAATCAAATATACTTATTAGATATGTATTGATTAAATTCTAATAATTTATATTAGATAAAAATTCTAAAATATAAATTGGATTAAAATTAAGTTCCTCAAATAATATAAAGTATTGTGATGTCTCCCCAATCTTGTCAACTGTTAAGACTTGTTTTGTTGTGTGATGGACATGCCAAGCAGGGTGTCCGCAATTACATGAGTGAGGCAAATGGTAATAATTACCATATTAAAAGAGATTGATTCACTTAACTAGACCATCAAAATGGTTCTTTTTGTTGTAGAGACATATGGTTGGATTGAACATAAGATGTCATCCATGACCAAGAGTTATATTTGATATAATTAGCAATGTGGTTACTTACCTAAATAGTTTGCATTTCGGAGATAAACTAAAGCTCACTCAAATTTATGTGATGTACGAATCTTGATTCATTATACTCAGTTTGAAGAAAAATTGTTATGAGTGTAATGAGAGTGCTCTTAATTGTTGAGAATACTTAAAATTTATGAATATCAATTTAAACTTTCTTGTTCTTTTCTGACAGTTATGTCAAATTCCCACAATTCCTTTTCGCTTCGATCTGTCCTTGACAAGGAAAGACTAAAAGGATTGAATTTCCTTGAATAGTACCTCAACATGAGAACTGTTCTCAAACAAGAAAGGAAGGAATATGTCTTAGAAAAGGAGCTTCCTGAAAAGCCTAAGTCAAATGTTTCTCATGCAAAAAGAAATGCTTGGGATAAGCATATCGATAATAGGGTTAATGTGTGTTGTCTTATGTTGGCTAGCATGAACTCAGACGTGCAGAAACAATATGAGAACATGGAGTCACTGGTAGACATGATAGCTAGCCTGAAAGGGATGTTTCAGGAACAAGCACGAACTGAAAGATATGAAACAGTTAAATCTTTCATTTAATGCAAGTTGTCACATGAGAATCCAGTTAATCCTCATGTCATAAAGATGATAGGTTATGTCGATAACTTGGCAAAACTGGCTTGTTCTATGAGTCAAGAGTTGGCTACTGGTATAATCCTGCAATCATTGCCGTCAAGTTATGATCAATTTGTTATGAAGTATAATATGAACAACTTGATAAAGACTTTCACTGAGTTGCATGCGATGCTTAAAACTGCTGAGCCAAACATCATGAAGGAAAATCCTAATGTCCCGATGGTGCAAAAGTGTAGTAAGTTTAACAAACATGGTAGAGATAAAGGATATGGTAAGACGGGTTGGATTGAGAATCGTGACAAGTCTGGACATTTTCAAAAGTCTAAACCTGTTCCTCCAGGTTATGACAAGTGCCATTATTGTAATGGTACTAGGCATTGGAAGAGAAACTGCAAGAAGTACTTGGAGGAGTTGAAAAAGATGAGTTATGAATCTTCTTCTCCATGTATAAAAATGTTATAGAAGTAAATGTTACTAAGTTTAATTCTTCTTGTTGGGTATTAGATATCAGTTGTGGTACTCACATTTATGAAATTGTGCAGAATCTCAATAGAAGTAGAACTGTAGAGAAAGGATAAAATGCCTATCAAGGAATTGAGCAAGAGTTGCTGAATTAGTTGTAGAAATATTTTATTTTTTCCATATAATTGACTTTAGAATGAAAAGGTTTTCTTTATAATTTTGTTGTGAACAAGGCTAATATTTTCTTTATGTTTGGATTTGGAAGAATGTGATATTTTAATAAAACATGTTCAGATTTATTGTGATAAATAATTTATGTTAGTCTCATTAGTGAATGAGATTTATGTTCTAAGCCAGAGTGTGTTCGTCTATAATATTTGAACAAAGATTTTAAGTCTTATGACTAAAATCTAACTTTTATTTTTGCTTTGTCATTTAGACTGTATATGAGACATTTGGAAAATTCATAGTGATGGATTTTCTATGCGTTGATTTAGAATCTAATGAGTTATGTTCTCTTAGTTTACCGGAAAATGACTAACGATCAATTACTAAGATCAGAGAAAGAACTAGTGATTTATTAGATCTTATACATAGAGATGTACGAGAACTAATGATTTTAAAAGACAAAGAAATTTAATACTTCAATAATGGTTATGTTTATATGATAAGTCATTTACATGGTCGTCCTTTGAAATGTTCAAAGAATTCGACGATGAAGTAAAGAACAAATTATTTATTACTCGGACAAATTCTTTACTAAGAAGAGATAATTTCTAAAGGATTAGTGAGAGTAAGAGTTTACTGTTTCCTAATAAACCTCTCGAGTGATCTAAATAGGAAAGTCATATTAGTATCTAAAAGATATGATTTGGGTTTAGTGGGAGTTTGATTTCCAGAATTGATGTTCAAGTAAACATAGAATTCTCTATGTTTAAAGTAATGAAATTACTTTCATGTGTTATTTGATTATTGGATAATTGAATAATAGTCCCAAAATAATTTATATCACTCTTATATGTCATTAAGTAAGTGACTTGATCATGAACCTCTATAAGCGATAAGTGACATAAATTATTGAAGTCCATAGTCAGGTTATTAAGCAGGGACATTAATAACTAAGTGAGTAGTATGTGAGGTGGCTGATGACTAACTTTGATGGAGTCAATGATATATTGTATTAAAGTCAATCACAACGATATATGTGTTAGATAACACAATATTAGACTGACCCACTATGAGAACTTTTACAAAATTATTATATGGATGTCATTAGAGTTTCTCAATACAACTATAGAGTATAATCCTTCAACCTGAGTTCATCATGTTTTCTTATAAAGGCATTGATTAGGTGTACTCGGAAGTGTCTAAGGAACATGGATAAAAAAAGAGGGGATTTGTCCCACTTATATAACGAGAGAGATATCTCTGGGCCTATCGAAGATTTGATACTGAGAAATGCATGGTCATGCTCAAACGAGATGAATGTTAGTCGTTTCTTTAATCAATTCGGTAAATGTGGTTTGGCTACATAAGGATGAAATTGTTTCTTGCCTTATGGTTAGGCCGAGATATACGGACAAAGGGATATTGGAATAGATGATTCCAATACAAGTGGAAGATTATTGGCAATGTTTTGAAATCATTTGTGCTTTACTTTAATAAAATTGTAGTGTCGAGGTTTGAGACATCATTTAATATTAGGTGGTTATAATGTTTTGCTAGAGACCACTTATAATCTATGGATTATGAAATGATCCTACATGACTACACACCTAAGCAAACTGGACTAAAGTGTTTTTTAGAGTTTGAGATATTTTATTTATATGATAAATAAAATATTATGATATATATATATATATATGGTGAGATAAGTTAACGTGCATATTAGAATGTTGCATGTCTGAACCTTTATCAGAAATAAAGCAAAAATTGGGGTTTTATCCCACTTGATCAATGCCATTGATTAATATGCAACCGACGTTATATATAT
>OVAN01004650.1:0-25334 GCA_900406275.1 Anastatica hierochuntica
AGACAATCTATCTAAGACAAGACATAGAATGTCTGACATATTAATATAGACGGTTCATATAAAAGGTAAACGGGAAAGTATGGTTCGATGATATATAATCTTCTAATGTAATGTTATTGAAACACAACTCGTTGCTTTCATATTACCCGTCGGAGTCCGGTGTAAATGCTGTTATGCCTGTCAGAGACGAATACCAAATCCGGGTAGTCGGGAATGAAAGTGTTAAGCTTCCTAAAAAACCACTCCCATGCGTCATCGTTCTCACTGTCGACTATGCCATACGCTAGTGGAAATATCTGGAAGTTACCGTCTTGGCAACTAGCCGATACGAGGCAGCCACCGTATCGTGCTTTGAGAGCATTTCCGTCAACGACAATAACCCTCCGTACCCACTGGAATCCGTTAATCGAGGCTGCAAATGACAAGAAACAGGTATTTAAACCTCTTCCCACCACCTTCAATCTTTGTGTGCTCGATATATGATACACTGCCTGGGTTAGCTTCCGTAAGCATCTCTAGATAACTAGGAAGAATTGCGTAGCTTCCCGCGACTGATCCCAAAGCCTTTTCCATTGCAACCTCCCCGGCCCTCCACGCTTTCCAGTAAGATACATTAACATGATACTCATCCAGTAAGATTTTCCTAATAGCAGCTGGAGTAGGTCCCTTCTTGATGCCAACATATTTGGCTGCCATTAGCTCTCCAATCACCTGCGTTGTCGCGAGACGACTGTAATTACTCCTTTCGTCAATCGTGCAAGTATGAATTTGTGTTGCCTGTCTAATTTGGAAGCACTTTGAGGCCTCCACTGCTGCTGCGTACACCCGCCACGGGCAGCTCTCTGAAATGCACCTTAGCACCATGAATTTCGGTGTTGACCGTAAGGTTCGAAAATGGAATTTGTTATTAATTGCATGGATTGCAATTTTAATCCTGCAATCGGTCTTCGACTTGTATACTCGCCCGACAAACAGCTTATCCCCCTCGTATTGGATGTCTTCAATGGCTGCAGCGAGAGCTACACAAGTGAGAATAGTAAGTCTATATATATAGTACAATTTATACAAATAGACATTCTACGTATACGAAATTATTATAGACAATCTGATTTGACGATATTTAGATTCAACGCGGAGAATGGGGCAATATATGACCACCCATTGGTTCTCACCATCGTCGTATTCGCAGTGGACAACAGGAGGTGCGTCCCTTAGAAATAAAGCAGGATTATCACTCTGGTCGTTTAGGAATTCGTTGAGTGCTTCCTCTGCTCGTCCCCAAACTGATATGCGCGGCATGGTAGGAGGGTATCCTCAAGGCTCTGTAGCGCTATCCGTATGCCATGAGCGTTGCGATGCATCTATATTTGATGGTCCCGGTTCAAGACTTGGACACGTTTGGTGGAGGTTTGTTGGGATGGTAATGTTCAAGTCAGGTCCTCTACCCGCAGAGGTCTCCATGTTTGGAAGGGTGGTGTTAGATGCAGATGTCTGATCAACGTTGGTGGCTATACCCTTGCCTTTTGATGTAGTACCTGCGTCAGCTGTCGAGGATGCTATCGTCGGCGTTGGATGCTGAGGAGCACTTGTGTCTGCTATGCCAAGTCGCTCCAATGCGGAGGCATTGAATTCGCTCAACAACGCCCTTGCAATTTGGACTTTTGGAGAATTTGTGGCTTCTGAAAACTCATGCCACCCAGCTTCCGCATTGTCATATGAGTCATCCTCGAGTGTTTCTTCGCACCATGTGGGAGGGTTTTCTGACATAGAAAGTCTAATCGTAGCGGGTGCAATAGACAGGTCTTGTGAAATAGACGTTTCACTCGACACATATAAGCTGATCTCCTCCACTTGTCATCGCAGTTCAATGAAGAGCCGGACATCGTCATCATCTTTAATGTACTGCGGTAGGCTTCCATTACCCTGCTGCATTGACATCCAACCCGGGTACTGGTAGGTCAGGTTAATCACATCCACTGCTGTCGAGATTGAAAGTGAAGCCCTTACGGCGCCGACGAGGTCTGTGTATTTCATTCCGGCGTGCAGCTGAATGCATATGTTTGTCTTGGGTTTCATGCTGGAAAAGTGTCATATGCCTGCATCTGCTCGTTCCCATTTACCATAGTAGAGATAGACCTTATCAGGATCGCTATTCTGTAGTAAGGGAAACAAAGTTTGAGTGATTAGCTACATAGACTTGATTAATGAAGTAGGCCATTTGCAAGCAGAAATGTAAATGTCTGAATAACAGATATGGCGGAATATATTGACTGTCTACAATATTAGTGAATGGTTATCGGCACATACCACAGAACTACTCTTCTCCTCCATTAAAGCTGTAGAACAAATCTCATTTACTGCTTATGTGTTGTGTCGATTGCTGGATACAGGTGAGGTAGGTGACCATATTTATGGAGGACTGACTAGGGTTTGACTATTTAGTTGGAGGGAGATTCATTTTTGAAAAGCTAATTTGTTATGGTCATGGTACTGATATGATTGAGTTGACTTGTATCCCTCATGTCTATCGAGATGACAGGGTTATGGACTCGATGGGGATATGGACGAGATACGTAACGCGCGAGTTGAGGGCATATGTGTTAACGGGTGTGGCAAAATAAACTAATTATTTAAATATTACATATGCTATGCTATTTGCTTAATTAATTGAGGCCAAGTGAATATTCCATAAATTTACCCTAAAATATATTGTGTTTGCAACACACTCCAGTTTAATTGTTTGGTATATGCTTTTACTATATTTTTCAGTTTTGAATAATACTACTTTTTATTTTTTATTGCATAGCTAGAGATATATAAAAACCGAAAAAATCTTTTTCGTATGGAAACTCATATAGTCAATACGGAATATGGAATATCTATTTTAGTTTAGACACAGACACACACACATTGTATATATAACACATGACAAGACAATCCATTCTCGTAAATATTGGAATTCATATATACGGAAGGTAAATCATATTACAATTAAATTAAATATCGTTGGGAATGTCGGAAATTTGATCTATTGAAGAGGATAAAAAAACATTCCTCCTATCATTTCAAAAATCTGATAAACATTGTTATCTGTAGGTTTTGCTTTCCAGGGAGATTTAATGGCAGTCAAAAAACTTTCGCCTCTTCTACTACTCACGTTAGTGGTCTTCGATTTAATATCCATGCCCATGATTTCAGGTAATATGTTTATTTGTATAGAACTATATAGTTTCTCAAATTAATCTAAAATTATGTTTAAAAGCCAAATGCTTTGACCACATGAGTCAAAATCATTAGATGCTTAAAATTTGTTGCGAGACACATCTTGCAGTTTTCATTTTGTATTTCAAAGTCTTGTTAATGTGTCATACCATGAAATTATGGTCTTATTAATATGTTATTTTGTATGAATTCGAATAGGTGAAATCCAAATGTGTGGGATGAAATGTTATAGCACACCGGAATGCAATGGGACATGCGTACATGGGGGGTACGAAGAAGGGATATGTCTACAAAATGATCACGGTAGTCTTGACTGTTGCTGTGTAGGCAGTTTTAGATCTCGAGATGGTTCTCCGATTTTCAATATGGACCTTACTAGATAATCTTTCATGTCATATGTACTCTCAGTTATATGAACGTTACAAATTCTTCTATGATAGTATCTCATCCAAGTCCTATATATATATATATATATATGTGTGTGTGTGTGTTTGTGTTGATCAGTAATATGGACGCTAATTCCACACTTAGAATTTGTAACGAGGAAGAAAGAATTACGTGGGGCGAATCCCGTTTGGACTCAAGATGAATGAACTGTTCTTTTAATATTAGATTGGATAAAATCTTACAAACAAACTTGATTCGAATCTAAATATGAAAAGATAAGAATTTCAAAGTAACTGGATCTATTAAAGACATGTTTTTGATCTTTGTTTCTCTTTAGAACTTGCCCAGAGGAGAGGCCTTCAGCTCTCCTTCCTCTCTTCTTAAATAATTGCAGGTCTCGCCAACTTCAGCTTCACTTTTCTCCGAGATCTCAGCTTGATTCTCGGACGCAGCCTCTCGACTCGAAGACTTGGTCTTGCTACACTTGACTTCTCTGTTTAGGCTTTTTAGAATCCAAACATTTCATTAATGAGGTTTCCACAATTGCGGGATCTGGCCCCAACAATTGCCCCCAAAATTTTGGGCCGAAGCCTTTTAGGTCCAAAGAGTTTACATCTCAATTAGATCTCGCTTTAACTTGCCACAGATAGCTTCAAATTCTAACTAAGGGATTCGACCTGATTTGAAATCAATGGCCCGGATCATTTGAGGTCAATCCACCGGTTGAAAACTCATGGAAGTTGAGGAGTCTAGCTTCGAAACTTACACAACAAATATGATATAAAGTGGGTATTAACTACTAATCTCCATCTCCACAGCACACGATCACAAAGGTACTTCCTCTCTCTTTTCTCTTTTTAAAAATTGTTTCGCCTTTTGTTTACCGAAACCACAAGAACTAGAACTTTCCAGATTCTCCTCTTCTCTAACCTCCCCATTAGGTTTCTCTTCACTTTCTCTTAGTCTCTCGAGCCAACTTTTCTGCTTCCTCTCTTCCCTTTCCTCCACCACTTGCGATCTGTCAAGGAAAAGATAATATCAGAAGTTCAAAACCCTCGAAGGATGATCGCAAGCTCAAGCAAACCAAAAAATCGATGATCGACAAGGCAACTGTTATCGCAATCGAAACGGAGAAGGTATCAGAGTCTCTCGCCGCTAATGACTATGTTAATACTTGGCCCTCATTAGAGCTCCACCTTGTCCCGTCAAGAGATTGTCAATCTGATGACAGAGGATGGGGCAACGAAAGACCTAGCGTAAGTATGTGGCCCTGGGGATACTCAGGGGAATCCTCTGCCGGGATGGTTTTGTATCCACGAGGACTATATCCTGAAGTGTCACTTGAAATTCCCCCTTCCAGATCTCCTTCTAGACCTCTTAGAGCAATATAACCTAGTTTTATCTCAGTTGTGCCCTTCTGTCATTAGGGCAGTCTTAGGTCTGATAACTAGGTCAAAGGAAATGGGAACCAAGATTGGAATCAAAGAGTTACTTGAAATCTTCATGATAAATGACAGTCCCAAGCCTAAAGGTGCTGGAGGAACCGTATACTTGTCGGCTCGTCCGAGTCGGACCGTCTTCCAATTTACTGCTAACGACGAGTTTTGGAGGCAGAGATTCTTCTATGTGAAGATCGATCCAATCACTATCCCTTTGGGTCGTATAATGCGTTCCTCGTGGTCTCAACTCTCTGGTTAGAAACCTTAGGTGACCTATGAGATTTCTTTTATTTTTCTATTTATTGACTTGATTTTCAACCCTTTTGTAGGTTCAACTGAGGTTTCTCAACTCAACCCCAAGCATATTTCTTCCTTGATCAATCGGTTGAAATCGGAGCCGGCTTCTTGGTCTGCTTTCCATCCTCCCGGATAAACAAAGCCAGATTTCTAGAAAGATTTGATACTCAATTTCCGGATTCTATCTCGATTAGTCAGCTAGAATGTGTACACTTCTTGCTCATTTACCAGTTACACACGTTCACTAACTTTTAACCTCTGTTGTTTTAGTTTCAGAAGGTGAAGCCTTAATCGAGATCTCCACAGAAGCTAGTACCTCTGAGACCATCGGCAAGATGCCTCTTCAAAAATAATTTTGTAATAAGTCCAGACAGAATACTACCACCAGGAGCTCAAGGAATTAGGGCAGCACTGGAGATAAAGTCTCTGCAGGCTCTTTCGGACAATCGATTAAGGAAGTTCTTGATGACGGCTCCTCCAAGCTTCCTTTGTCTGCCATTCCTCTGTTAACTTTGAAAGAGATTTCAAGGTCAAAAGGAAAAGCTATTGGGGAGCCTGAGATCGGAGGTTTTGAGGCTAGGAGAGATGAAATGGTAATTACCGTGGATGAGGCTTCTAAGAGACATGCTCCAAACCCAGTGGAAACAAGGGATAATCAGAGGTCTGAAAACAATTCAAAAAGAGCTCATATTGAATCAAGCGAAAGAAATTCAAGGCCCGTTTCATCAAAAAGCAGCCAAGGTTCGTGGAACTTTGCCCACTCTAGACTTGGGTCTGTCTTGGACGACACATGGGGGCTAGCGACTTTAATGCGCCATATGAACCAAATAAGACTTGCCTTTCCTGTTGTTGCTCAATTGTCAAATTCTGATGGCTATCTGGATGTCACCTTCTATCTTGGTCAAGTATCTTTCGGATGTTCCTCACCTTTCTGAGCCTGTTCTATGACGCTTATTTTGACCTTATTTTGGTTCGTTTGTAGCTAGATAATGAGTTGAATAAAGCATTCTTGGGCTACGAGAACCAGATCAAAGGTTTTCCTAATGTGAAAGAACTCCAAGACGTTAAAGATGCCTTTCGAGAAGCTAAGGAACAGTTGGACCAATCTAGGTCCACTATTAGAGAGACTTCAGGCTTAGGTGGAGGAGATAAAATCTCGGTTAGAAGTCTTGTCTGGAAAGATGGAGAATCTGAAACTCGACATTGAGGTTAAGAGAAAGAAGATTTCTTCCTTGGATAGTTCCAAGAAGACTGCGGAAGCTCAAGTGTTGGACCTGATGTTTGTCAATAAGGAGATGACTGAGAATAAGGCTACAGAGGTTCGCCTAGCTACCAGGCATGGGAAGAAAGAGATTATGGGAGCGTCTGAGAAGCTCCTGAAGATTGTGAAGGATAAATTTCAGCAGAAGAAGGATGAGACCTCTTTTTAGATCCATGTTATAGAAATTCAATCAAACTTCGAACTCCTGGAGGATCTGATCTCTCAAGAGATAACGAGTGCTCAGGAGGAGCATGACAGATTGGTAGCTCTTTTTCCGAAAGCAAAAGAGAAGTACGGAAGAGCTCAGGTGACGTATTTCACCATGAGCAAACTCTCGCTTCCTCATATCTCGGAGACCTTCGATGTCAACCCGCTCCTGCCTTAGAAGAGATAATCAAATCACGAATTGTGAGCATGGGTCGAACCTGGGTTTGGTAGATGCCAGAGAAGTCCAAGAGAAAATATTGATGGAGGCCCAAGATGATGAGACCAAGAACCAGGAAGAGTGACTTCTTCCATTTTCTTTTCCTGGACTCCTTTCCTTCTAAGACTTATTGCCTAGGGAGACCTTTAAACCCTTCATGTTGTTTTTTGTTTTTAGCACTCGTAGCCTGGGAAGGCTTTTAAACCTTTATGCATTCGGATCTTTAGAGTAGGGAGCCTCGGGAGGCTTTTAAACCCATTTCTTTTCGAAGCATCTTGGTGCTTTTTTTAATCAAGTATTTTCGGATTCTACTCTTGAGCTTTTCATTAAATATCTCAAAGATTAGTGCTTATATAGAAGCCTTATTGTAAGCTTTAGGTACTTAAAAATCTTAAAAGCTTAGTATTTGGTTAAGATAATCAGAATTCTGAGGTGCTTTCGGAACCTGAGAAGTGAGTTATTGCGTCCCAGTTGATTGGTCCAATGTTTGACTGGTATTGGGTTCGATATGACTCGTCCTAAATCGTATCTTGATCTACTTAGGTCACGTGAACCTATACGTATGAGGTTAAGTTTTCAAACTCTTGACGGGTTAGGTTTCTGAGAACCTTTGAAGAATCAGGTTTCTGAGAACCTGGAATTGACATTAGGATTTCAAGACCTTTCGAGAAACAGGTTTCTGGAAAACCTGAGATTGATATTAGGATTTTAAGACCTCTTGAGAATCAAGTTTCTGGGAACCTGAAATTGATATTTGGATTTCAAGACCTTTTGAGAATCGGGCTTCTGAGAACCTGAAATTGGTATTAGGATTTTAAGACATTTTAAGGATCAAGTTTCTGGGAACCTGAAATTGATATTAGGATTTTAAGACGTTTTGAGAATAAGGTTTCTGGAAACCTAAAATTGATATTAGGATTTCAAGACCTTTTGAGAATCATGTTTCTGGGAACCTGAAATTGATATTAGGATTTCAAGACCTTTGGAGTATCAGGTTTCTGGGAACCTGGAATTGATATTAGGATTTTAAGACCTTTGGAGTATCAGGTTTCTGGGAACCTGTAATAATTTAGATGTTATTGAATGATAAAGAGAGATATCATTGATTCTTATTGTACTCGAACATTTTACTATATAGATGCATATCTTAGAATTTAGAATTGAATTGTCCAGATATGTCAAGGTCTAGTTGTCAGATGTCAGACGATCGAAGCATGTAGCTCTTGGAATGATCATCCAGACACCGGAGCTCCTTTGGATAAAAAATGGTGGTTTTTGAGGAGGTGGGGGCTGAACTCATTAAAAGAGATGCCTACGTACCCTGTCAAGGGATCAAGCGTAACGTAGTTCGATTGTTTGCAAGTACCTTGTGATAATACTTCTTGAGGTTCATGGCGTTTCATGATCGTATTTCTAATACTCTAGTTCGTACCTTTATGAGCTTGTAGACTCCGGGTTGTACCACGTGGATGATCCGATATGGACCCTCCCATTTGGTACCTAACTTCTCGGCGCCTAACTCTTTGGTATTTTTGAAAACCTTTGTAGTACAAGATCACCCACTACGAATCTCCGAGGTCTCACATTGGAGTTGTAGTGTCGAGCCATTGACTGTTGATAGTTTTGTATACGAATTAGTGCCTGATTTTGACGTTCTTTGATCAGGTACAAGTTGTCTAACAACAACTGGTCATTCGTAAGGGACCCCATGGCGACATATGATGTCTCGCCATACAAATCTTTTGCCTCGAACTTGGTTACTTGCTGGAGAGTCTCGATTTCTATCCATTTAGTTAAGTAATCGGTTAAAACTAACAGGAAACGTAGTTTCTGCTGCCCTTTACCTGAAGCTACTAAGAGTCCTACAACATCCATAGACCACCACATAAAGGGGTAAGGTGCATATATCGAGGATAGCTTTTTGGTTTGTTGATAAATGATCAAGGCGTGTCTCTAACACTTATTGCATTGGGACGAGTATATCTCGCAGTATGCGATTATAGTTGGCCAAAAGTAACCTTGTCTTTTGATTTAGATGGCTAAGGCTCGGCCACTGGAGTGACTTCCGTAAGAGCCTTCGTTTACTTCTGCCATGAGCGTAAGGGCATCAATGTCGTGCATGCACTTTAGGTATAGCTCTGATAAGCTTCGTTTATAAATGTTGGAGTCGATTATGCATGCAATACCTTGCGCTTAACGCCTTGAGTTTTCGAGACTACCACTTGTGGGGGGAGGGGGGGCTACACCCTCTTGAATGTATTGCATAATTGGAACTCTCCAATCTTTTCTTCCAAGGACTCTATCGTGGAGAGATATTGGAAGGTCTTGTGTATATTCCTTTATAGGCTCCAGATCACTACTTTGTTCTTCATGAGCCTGGATCGTGCCCCTATAGGTATACTGAGAATCAGATTCCGAAGAGTCTTTGTTCTCGGCAATAACTTATGTGTTTGTATTCGAGTCTAGAGTCTGGATCGTGCCCCTAGAGGTATCTCGAGAATCAGATTCCGAGGAATTTCTGTTTTCGGAGATACCTGTTGTGCATATGCCTAAGTCCGGAGTCTAGATCGTGCCCCCGGAGGCTTGCCTTTTGAAATTTTGGATTTTGGTTTTTCGGAACCAAAATGTAGTAAGACTTGGGTTGGAGACTCGTCCCAGATAGCTATGGTGGCTACTACCTGGGGCTGAGGGTCGTCCTTTTATTCTTCTGAATCATTTTTTATTGCAGCTTTGGTAGTTATATTAATGCTAGGTTTGTCAATACCTTCAACTGGTATGATTCGTTTGACAAGAGGGTCCAAAGTGGAGGCTAATGCTGCTAAAGCGTCGGTGGAGGAGTTTTCTCCGTAGAGAATTCTCGTTAGTTCGAATTTATCAAATTGTTTAGTGAGATTTTGGATGACCTTGAGGTATTCCCCCATTCTTTCGTCCCTTGTTTCATATTCTCCGTGAAACTGGCTTGCCACTAGCTGTGAATCGCTATAAGCGTTAAGCTCTCGGATCTCGAGCCCTATTGCAAGTTTCAAGCCTGCAATTAGTGCTTCGTATTCAGCTTCGTTGTTCGAAGCATTATATAGCCTAATCTGTAAGAATGTTCGATTATTTCCCCAACTGAGGAAGTCAGACTTGGACCGATTTCGGAGCCTTACCTGGAGGATGCTCCATCAACATGGAGGGTCCATTTGGGAGCTATCGAGTTCGCCTCGAGGTGTTCGGAGGCTAACTCGATAACAAAGTCAGCCAAGACCTGAGCTTTAGCTGCAGTCTGGGGTCTGTACTCTATGTCATACTCGCTGAGCTTGATGGCCCATTTAGCGAGGCGTCTGGATTAGCTGGGGCTATGTAGAATTGTGTGTAATTGTTGGGAGATCATTACGATGATGGGACGTGACTAGAAATACGGTCGGAGCTTTCTGGCGGCAGTTATGATAGCTAGAGCTAGCTTTTCCATAGCAGGGTACCTAGTTTCGACGTGTATCAGAATTTTACTTGTATAGTAGACATGTCTCTGCTCGTTCTGCTCCTCTCGTACCAACACACCGTTGACTGCAACTGGAGATACAACAATATACAAGTATAACGATTCTCCATCTACTAGTTTGAACAGTATGGGAGGTTATGAGAGGTAAGATTTCAGTTGTCTAAAAGCTTCTTCACACTTCTCGTCCAATAGAAACTTCTTAGTATTTTTTAGAAGTTTATAGAACGGAAGGCACTTGTCGGTAAATCTGGAAATGAATCGATTTAGAGTGGCGATTCTTCCAGTCAGCCTTTGTACTTCCCTGGTAGATCTAGGTGACGGCATCTCCGAAAAGGTAGCTATTTGATTTGGGTTAGCTTGATACCTCATTCGGTTACGAGGTAACCTAGAAATTCGCCTGAAGGTACTCCAAATGTACATTTTAGCGGGGTTTAGCTTCATATCGTACTTATTCTAGATATCGAAGCATTCCCTGAGATGATTGACGTGATCTTCTCCATTGGAGGATTTGACTAACATGTCATCAATATAAACCTCCATTGTTCTTCCGAGTTGTCGAGCAAACATCTTTTACAAGCCTTTGGTGGCTCCAGAGTTTTTTAGCCCGGAAGGCATGACTTTATAATAGTAGGTACCACGTTATATTATTCAGGCATTTTTTCTTGGTCCTCAGGGTCCATCATTATTTGATTGTACTCTGAAAAGGCGTCCATGAAAGATAATAGCTTATGGCCCACAGTCGCCTCGACTAAACGATCGATGTGAGGTAACGGGAAGCTATATTTGGGACATGTTTTGTTTAGGTCGATGAAATCAACACATGTTCTCCATTACCCGTTTTTCTTTTTGACGACTACGGGATTGGCTAACCACTCGGGGTAGTGAACTTCTCGAATCGCGTCGGTGTTCATTAACTGGTCAATGTCGTCATTGACGGCTTGAGCCTTCTCGTGGCCAAGTTTGCGTCGTTTCTGTTTTACTGGGTTAAGTGTTGGGTCCACATTAAGATTGTGCGTGGTTATACTCGGGTCGATACCTATCATATCACTAGTGTACCATGCGAAGGTCTTAACGTTTTCTTTAAGGAAGCGTACGAGTTTACTCTTAATTTTGGAGGGTAACTCCGACCCAATGCGGACACATTTTTTGGGATGATTGTTGTCGATACAGACTTGCTCTGTGAGGTTCTGTGGAGGAAATCGTATGTTTTGTTGCATCCCTTATTGTTCCCGAATCTGTAATTACTATTGAGTCGATTCTTTAATGATTTAGAAACCTCCTAGGTAGCAGATTCTAGATACCTTTTGGGTACCTTGGATCGTAGCTACCCCATCGGGGATTGGGAATTTGACGCATTGATGGTAAGTCGACGCAACTGCTCTCATCTTATGAATCCAGGGTCTCCCCAAGATTGCATGAAATGGGGATGGCTTGTCGATTACCACGAAATTGATCATCTTCATGATCCTGCAGGCTATGAGTTAGAGTTTGATGGTTCCCAATGAGGTAGTTGTTCCCCCTGAGAAACTTACAAGATTGGCCTTCTGACCGGTAATCTCATAGTCATCTATCTCCAGCCCCTTTACGGCGTCATACAAAATGAGGTCTATGGAGCTTCCAGTGTTAACCATTAGCTTAGGTACCTCGTATCCAGCCACGTTGAGTGTGATAACTAAAGCGTCATCGCGAGGTCGGTCGAGGTGTAATGTCTCACACTCCCAGAAAGATATTTTAGTGTTAGGTTCCTGGGAAGGAGGCTTCGTTCGAGTATTGGACTCGACCTTACGTAGGTAGCCTTTTATCGAGTTTAAGGAGTCCTAAAAGATGTCGGATCCACTCAGGATGTAATCGACCCTTGTGTCAGAGGTCTGTCAATTCAAAGCTTTATCGAAAAAGGCAGCTACCGTCCCCTTAGGTAGAGGTTTTGGTATGCTAACTCGAAGGCTCTTCCCTTGGGGGAATTTCCCAAAGATCATATCAATCCTTTTCTTGGGAGTCGAAGGCGGTGAATCGGTTTCCTTTTTAGGTGTCCTGTTTCGTTTTGGAGATGCCTCCCTTGGTGCTTTCTTTTAAAAAGGTGTTGGTTTCCTAAGGTCTACATCCTTTATTTCACCGGCGACAAACTTTGCAGCCAGCTGACGTTGAAGGTCCCAACATTCTTCTGTGGAATGGCCTTTTCTTCTCTTCATAGGGTTTGGTCCAGGGAGCATTGCTTGTTGTCGCAACAGGTTTTTCTTGTTTCACTTCTTCAACAACATAAGAATGTTCTCCTTGTATTATATTGTTTCGGGGGTTACCCTTCTTGTGAAGACCCTTTCCTTCTTGGGAGTCAGACTTCGGAGGGTTCTGGGGCTTCTTATGGATCTTATCCAAGGCGGCGGTTTCTTCCTCTAAAGTGATGAATCGAGATGTCCTATGCAATGTGTCATCAATTTTTGGGGGAGGATTAACCGTTAGCTCAAACCAGAATTCGGACTGATACCAAAGACCTTTTCGGAGGGCTTCGATAGTTACCTGATCATTAGGGTTCGAGAGTTTGGTTCTAACTACTTTGAATTTATCTATGTAAACTCGCAGTGTGTCTCCAACTCCCTGCTTAATCTTCCAGAGGTCTGCTTTAGAGGCCTGTTTTCTAATGTGAGTCGAATACTGCTTAATGAAAGCATTCGTTAGCTGATCGAAGCTATCTATCGAATTTGATTCGAGACTAGAGAACCACTCGAGAGTCATTCCTGTCAGGTTCTCTGCAAAAGTTCGACAGTAGCCTGCTTCGCACTCTTCACGAGTGAAGTGAGCTTTGACGATAGCTAATCTGAAGGCTCTTAGGTGAGCTTTAGGGTCCAAGGTTCCATCATAATCAGGAATTTGAAGCTTTCTTGTATCTCTGATATAAGAATTCACGAATCTGTCAGTAAATGGGGTTCCTCGGGTTTCTTCGATTATGCTCTCAATTTCGGGAGCTTAACTCGTGGCCTTGTGGACCTTAGCGTTCAGTTTTTGAAGAGTTGTATGTGTCCTCTCCATGTATCTTCGTATAGCCTCAGGTCCCTCCCGGGGAAGGATAGCTGAGTTACCGACAAGTGCTTGATTAGGTAGTTCCTGGCGGAACCAAGTTTGATCGTGCCCCCAGGTGGCCAGAGAGGTGGGTCTTTCTCAGATCCCTGGGTTATATTGTTGGGCGCGATCAGCTGGGAGGCTTGGGTTAGCTGCGGTAGCAGCTTCAGTTCGTCCCCGAGCCTCTGGATCGAGGGAGAGGTTTCGAGTCGGGTGGATCGAGACTGAGGTTCTGCCACCAGATGGATTTGAGGTATTTCCGCCGGACCTGAATATAGGTGGTGGTGGAGGTAAATGGTAAATTTGCTCAGGTATCTGTCGAGCGAGCTGAGAAGGTTCAGAGCTCGTGCTAGCAACATTAGTCCCGATCGCAGCGATAGCTGGGGGGTTGAACACAGGGGCCATTCCTGAAATAGGTGTTTGAAAGAAAGGTCCCTGACCCTCAGGTATCGAGCTATCGGGGGAATATTCTAAGCGGCCATGAGGAAATGAGGGATTGGTGACAAGGATTCGTAAGGTTACTCTAGAGGCTTGTCGTTGCAAGGGTTGTGACAATGGAGCCAAGGATCTCGTTACCCCCTCAAATTGTTGTTGCCGAGATACCAGCTGGTAAACCAAGCGTTCGTTCTCTTGGGTTCTACTCACCAACTGGAGCATCATCTGGTGGATCTCAGAGAGTTGGCTCGACACCTGACTCGCGGCTGATTTCGAAGGCTGGGAACCGACAATAGCCTATTTCTAAGACTCTCCTAGGGCCAGAGGTCTTGTGTTTTGATTGCCGAAAAGCCCTTGAGAGCTTGTTCCTGTGCTGGCAAGATCAGATCGGGCTCCTGTTAGGGGCTGAGGTTCACTCAAGGATCGGAAAGGTGAGGCTCTGTGACAGGGAGTCCAGAGCCTCCATGGTTTGGTTAGCTAGGGCTCGGAGTTAACGATGAGAATTCTGGTTAATTGAAATCTCAATTGCTTGGATCCATCTTTAAGCCACGGAGTCAGGGATTCAATTGTTTTAGCCCCCAAAGACAGCGCAAAAATGTGGACGCTGATTCCACACTTAGAATTTGTAACGAGGAAGAAAGAATTACGTGGGACGAATCCCTTTTGGACTCAAGATGAATGAATTGTTCTTTTAATATTAGATTGGATAAAATCTTACAAACGAACTTGATTTGAATCTGAATATTAAAAGATAAAATAACAAAGTAATTGGATCTATTAAAAACGTGTTTTTTTATCTTTGTTTTTCTTTAGAACTTGCCCCAGAGGAGAGGCCTTCAACTCTCCTTCCCCTCTTCTTAAATAATCGCAGGTCTCGCAAACTTCAACCAACCTTTTCCCCGAGATCTCAGCTTGATTTTCGGAACCAATCTCTTGACTCGCAGATTTGTTCTTGCTACACATGACTTCTCTTTTTGGGCTTTTGAGAATCCAAACCTTTTTCATCGTTAATGGGCTTTCCACAATTGCGGGATCTGATCGCAACAAGTAATAATCTAATTAACACAAAAAACATTAAAATCATGAGCATGGAGGTTAAAGCTGAGACCATTAACGAAAGTAGTAGAAGAGATGAAAACTTTTGAGTAGCAAAAGTACATTCTAAAGTTTAAAGATTTCCGGTATTCACAACAAACAGTATCATCGTTACATTTTTATTATTACAATCTCCATTCTTCACACATTAAATGCCCTCGCCTTTTTGCCTAAACATAATCAGCTTGCTTCGGCCCAAGTTGACCATATACGCATCACGGTACCACATATCTCAACTGATTTGGAACATATTATGGGAGTTAAATCCCACACTTAGAATTTGTAGATGATTTGAGTAGGATGAGAGGTTTATTAGATGACTCCCGTTTAAACTTGAGATAGAATAATAGAAGGTCTTTGTTTTGATATTTTTAAAAGTGTACAATTGATCTCAAAGAAAGCTAGAAGCCATTTATGATAAAGTTACAAAGTGTATTTTTCTCTAATTCTGCTAGGGGGAGGCTCCACTGCTACCTCATCCTCTCTTATAGTTTCCATTCTTTGCTATTTGCATCTAACAGTTCTCGATATTCTCTTCCGATCTCGGAACGATTTGCTCTCTTTGACCATGTCTTCTTCGACATCCTTTCACCTTGCGTGGACCCAAGAGACCAAAGTCTTCTCTCTTCTCTTAATGGGCTTGCGGGATTTAGACCCAACAGTTGCCCCCATCATCTTGGGCCAAGGTCTCGTGGGCTTAGATGCGTATCTTACCTAGATCCCTGTTATCATTAATCCGGCCAGAGATAACAATGATATTTATTTTAAATATTTGGTTTGTTTGAATCCAAGGGTCGAGATCCACCGATGCTGATCGAACGGCTTATCTTGCAAGAGCGATGGAGAGTCTAGCCTTAAGCATCGTGATGATTGAAATAATATAAAGCAACCATTAAGTGCTAAGCTCCACTTCTTCACACTTCCACACGATCATTAAGGTAACTTTCCTTCTTTATTTTTTTGTTTCTTTAAATCGTTTTCGTTTGCTCTTTCATGTTCCTAGATAGAACTTCAGGAATCACCTTCAAACTTCTAGCTTTTCGACTAGTACTTAGCCTCTCCCCTTAGGGATTTCGATTAGCGTCTCTTATTACCCCCATTCCCGATCAATCGCTTTCATTAATTTCACGACGGGACAAGACAACGATGGTCTCAGGGGTTCTAAAGCTCTGAAGGAAGATCGAAGGCGCAAGCTAGCTAAATAGGAGATGATTGACAAAGCGGTCGCCATCTCGAGGGCTCTTACCATCGCAGAGCCTAGAGGAGCTTCTTTTGGTCCTCACCAAGTTTCCACTCTGACCAACCAAGAAGTTTGTAATCTGATAGCAATGGTTGGAGCCTTAAAGGAGTTGATGAAGGTCTAGACACCACAAGTGACTCCTGAGTATGCCCCAACTGGCTGGTTATGTATCCACGAAAATTACATCACGAAGTGTCATCTCAGACTTCCCCTTCCAGACCTTCTATTAGATCTCCTCGACCGCTATGTCTAGCTCTTCCTCAACTATGCCCATCGGTGATTTGAGTATTGATGGGTTTGATTTTTAGGTCCAGAGAGGAAGGGATTGAATTTGGGATCCAAGATTTAGTTAACTTATATATAATTATGGAGAGTCCTCCGAACAGGGGTGCTGGAGGGACCTACTACCTCTTGGCTCGCCCTAGGCGTGGAATTTTTTCGTTTATAGTCAATTATGAGTCTTGGAGAAAAATATTTTTCTTTGTGAAGGTCGATCCTGTTTCTCTCCCCAAGGGATGCATGATGTGTACCTTCTGGGCTCGTATAGCTGGTCAGGAATACCTTAAGTTTCCCTCATGATCTCTATTTTGAAAGGCTAAGATTTTAATCCTTGCCCTTTTTTTCTTGCAGGTACCTCGGACCTCCCTCAAGTTACTCTTAAGACTGTTAGGGCTCTGGTTATAAGGCTCAAACAGGGTCCTGCTAAGTGGTCAACCTTTTCCGTTCTTAGAATCTGCAAGGCCAGGTTCCTGGATAAATACGGAATTACGTTTCCTGATCCAGTTCTCGTTAATCAGCTCAAAGGTAAAGAGCTTTTTCATAATCTATGGTTACCCTTATATTCACTTCATTTTCTTTTGCTACTAGTTTACATTCATTGTTTATGTTTCAGTTTTAAAAGAGGAAGCTCTTATAGACATATCCACCGAAGCTAGTACCTCTGAAATCGTTAAGAACATGCTCTCTAGCCTTCCTTTCGTTTAATCGATGTCAGGCCCCGCCAGGTCAAGCCCTCTAGAGGCTCCCGCGGGAGCTTAAATGACAAGGTATCTGCCGATTCTTTCAGGGACTCGATCAGAGATATGTTGGACGGTGGTTCGTCATAACCTCTGCAAGTTGTTACCCCTGTTTCGACAGTCCATGAGATTTCTATCGATCAAGGAAAGAACGCTGAGGTTGGTGCTTCAGAGTAAGTTGATCTTGACATTTATGGAAAAGAGATAATCCCCACTAGAGAGAACGATGTTCAGAGGTCTGATGCTAGCCCCCATGTGTCTAGAGGAAGCCAAGACTCAGACCGTCCCCCTACTAAGAGGGTTCACTCTGATTATGGCGACAAGATTTCTAGGCCTACTTCCTCCTCCTCCAGAGTTAAATAAGGTGCCTAGAGCTTTGTTCATACAAGTCCTAGCTCTAGGTTGGATGACAACTGGAGGTTGGCTACCTTAATGCGCCATAAGAAATAGGTGGGATGCTCCTTTCCTGCTATCAACAACTTAAGGAACATGGCCGGATATTTGGACATTGCATATTACCTTGGACAAGTAATTACCACATCTCACTAGCTTCTCATTGCTTATAGGTAATGTGCTATTTATCCGTTGTCTATGTCCAGTTGGCCAATGCTATCAACCGTTCTACTTTGGGATATGAGAACCTATTTAATGGTTTTCCTGATGTCCAAGAGCTCGAAGACTCGAAGGCTTCCTTTCAGGAAACCAAGAGTTTGGTTGATCAATCCAGGTCCGTTTTCCATAGGCTCCAGGCCCAAGTTGGTGAGTTGACCTCCTAGGTGGAAGTGCTTGATGGCAAGGTTTTTGATCTAAACCTAGACCTCAAGGTAAATAATAATAGAATCATTGCTTTGGAAAGTGCAAAAAGGACAGCTGAAGCCCAGGTGACTGAGCTGATTTCTGCTAATAAAGATCTGGTTATTAACAAAGAGAACAAAGTTAAACGTGTTGTGAGAGATGGGAAGAGAGAGGTGATGGGGGCTTATCAGAAGATCCTTGTCTCCGTCAAAGGTAAGTACCAGAAGAAGAAGGAAAAAGTTTCTACCCAAATTTACGCTCAGGAAATCCAGGCAAACATCGATCTCCTCACAAGTCTTATCTCTAAAGAGATTGAGAGTGTTCAGGCAGAGCACGAGCGTCTTGTGGCATTACTCCAAACTGTTATTGAAACCCTTGAAAAATCCCTAATATCTGACTTCTTTGTATCCGAACTTTCCCTTCCACAGTTATCTGACAGTACAGGTATGATTGAAGCTATTGTCTCGGAGCCTGCTATCTTGGGTAGGACAGGTGAACATGGATCCAACTTGGGGTTGGTTGTTGCTAATGAAGTCCATGACCAGATAGCGTAGGATGCCAATGCTCAGGACACGGAGGCCCGAGACACCTGATATTCTCTTTGCCTTTCAAACTCTTTTAAAACTCTACTTTTAATGTTATTTTTTTATGGTATTTCGAACATAGCGCCTGAGGAAGCCTTTAAACCTTAACTAGAACAATTGCCTAGGGAGACATTTAAATTCTTTAAGATCTAAGCTATTATTTTTTTATTAGGTGCCTAGGGAGACATTTAAAACACTTTTTGTTTCGCATCCCTATAATATCCTCTCTTTTAAGCTAAGTGTTTTACTTGGGACTTGTTTGTTTTACCATCATCTGAAGTTGTTTCATGCTTCTTGAAAGCTCAGAAAGTTGTTCTTTCACTAAGTAAGTTTTGCTTAGAAGTTCATAAGTCTCAAGGATTCTCAAGGCATCTTTAACCAAAGTTTTGCTATCTTTGGCTAGCTTGCAAGTCTTCGTTGAATTTGAACGTCGAATATTAGCTTCTTGGGCAATGGTTTGGAACTTTAGTTACACCCTTTCTTAGGTTCCATTGATGTCTTTTTAAAAAGAAAGAATCTTCTTTTACAAAATTCTTTAGGTAGAGGCCAGTTTTTGGGTTCCTTGGATAGATGACATATTTTTTATACCTCTTTTTTTATTAGACGAAATATCAGGTTTCTAGGAACGTTGGGATGACGGGATTTTAGGATATTTTGGATGTAGTATCAGGTTTTTGGGAACCTTGAGTAGATGATTGGTCTTTCGTTTGTTCAGGTTTCTGGGAATCTGAGATGGGTGGTGGGATTTTAAGACCTTTGCTCATTCAGGTTTCTGGGAATCTGAGATGGGTGGTGGGATTTTAAGACCTTTGCTCATTCAGGTTTTTGGGAATCTGAGATGATCGATAAGATTTTAAGACCTTGGTTTGTTCAAGTTTCTGGGAACCTGAGATGAATGATAGGATTTTAAGACTTTTTACTTTATTCAGGTTTCTAGGAACCTGAAACGTTTGATAGGAGTTTAAGACCTTTTATTTTGCTGAGGTTTCTGGGAACCTAAAATGTTCTGATATGATTTTAAGATCTTTCATTTTGCTTAGGTTTCTGGAAACCTGAAATGTTCTGATATGATTTTAAGACAATTTATTTTGTCCATGTTTCTGGAAACCTGAAATATTTGATAGGATTTTAAGTCCTTTTACTTGGAACATCAGGTTTCTGGGAACCTGGAATAGTTATCTCTATATTTTTGGCAAATGATAGGAAAAAAATAATACTGATAACTTTTTCCTTAAATCATAAACTTCATGGTGAACGACTATCCTAGGCTTATTGCGGACCCTTTCGAAGTCACTTTATTCCTAGTTGCTTGGTGGCTAAAGCCCTTTAATATTTGGCGATCTTCTAGAGGCATGCGTCCTCTGGACAATATATGAAGAGTTTTTGGAAGGTAGGGGCTGAAATCATTATAAGAGCTGTCTACGTACCCTATTGAGGGATCAAACCTAACGTAGTTCAATTTTTGATGAGTACTCAGTGATAATATTTCAAGGTTCATGGCATTCTGATGTGTTGTGATTTTGCAGGTTTTTTATTCGTGTTTTAGTTGAGAAATGTTATGTTTTCAAAGTATTTTGTGTCCTTTTTGGGTTTTTGTTCTTCTCTGTGTTTTTCACAGATTTTACGTTTAAAATGGATAGAAGAACACAAAATGGCGGATATATGAGCTTCAAGATCATTATCCACAAACGCCGCGAAGAAATTTGATCATGAAAAGAAGCATCTAGACAGAGCCACCTCGATCGATCGTTCCACACTGCATGGATCGATCGATCCATATCGCGAAAAATCTGATTTTAAAATCAGTTTCTGAACCGAGAAAAACCGAAGACTGAACTAGAATACTTGTAAACAAAACCTAGACTCGTGTTTTACAGCGGATTATATTGTTTTCTGAGATTTTGATAAGAGAGAGAGCTTTGTAACCTAAGGGAGATGAATCCAAACCTGTAGTTCATTTCAGGGAAGATTTATGAACCCTTTTACTCTTCCAATTGCAATTACATCATGCTTTCTCTTGATTTCTTTTGTCATTGTTCATTGACTATTAGCGAGTAGTTTTTTAGTTGGGTTTAGGATTTCTCATAGGGGATTTCATCGATCTGTGATTGTTAGGTTGTTAGGTCGGAGAATTATCAGTTGATCTTTCCTTATCTTTGTGTTAAATTCTTGAATTGGCTTGATCACCCAGTTCATGAACCTAGGATATTTCACGCACCGAAAGTGTTTGATTAAATTCCTGAAAGTAGGATAAGTGAGCAAATTGTCTTAGACCAACGGAAGTTGATGTGTCAGCAATTTGTGAACAAATCAACCCTGTTTAGAATGCATGTTTAGGATTCAAAACTCAACAAAAGTTAGTGTCTAGGATCCTTAATCATAGGTAGTTGGCGCTACGGAAGTAGGTTGACTAGAAAATTGTGAATTGAGTTCAAGATGGTCCTTAAGAGTTTCCCTGGTAACAAACCTAAAATCTTGATGAAATGATTTTCCTGAGAACTCCCATAGCCCATCGTTTTTCTCGGATTGATTTACACTTGCGTGTTTCGTTGCTTTCTCTGTTCTTTTTGAATTTTAACTTCATCATTCAACTCTTCTTTTTGGTTTTAGCCCGTGTTTGATTTGAAGTTTTTCGTGCAACCTTTGGTCTCTGTGGATTAGATCTCCAACAACTACAACGTATGCATTTGTACGCTTGCTGTGTTTTTTCGGGCGAAAACCTAAGCTCTCACTTTCAATAACCATATTTCTATTACTCCGGTTCGTAACTTTACAAGCTTATAAATGCCAGGGCGTACTACGCGAGAGATTTGATAAGGTCCTTCCCAGTTAGTACATAATTTCCCGGTGCCTCGCTCCTTGGTATTCTCGTATACCTTTCGTAGTACAAGGTCGCTGACTACAAACTTTCGCGGACGTTGGAGTTGTAATTTCGAGCCATTTCTTGTTGGTACTTTTGATTGCAGATCATTGCTTGGTTACATTGTTTCTTAATTAGATCGAGGTTGTCAAGCAACAGTTTGTCAATGACCTCGGGGTTTGAGGCGCACAGACTTTGTCAGAGGCTTCCGACTGAAACTTCGGTAGAAATGACAGCTTCCATTCCGTAAGCTAGGGAGAAAGTGGTTTCATCTGTAGCTTTCCTCGGGTGGTACAACATGCCAAAGGACTTCAGGTAGTCTCTCAGCCCAAGATTTCTTCTTGATGCTGATAGCTCACCTTTTCGCCCGAGATAACACTACAAGCGCACAGATGTACGTTTTAGTGGTTCGGAATCGAATCCACAGAGACCAAAAGTAGCACTCAAACAGCAGGCTAAGGCTAAAAAGATGTCTTGTAGAGATGATGAAAAATTGAAATAAAGAGAGCACAGAAAATGCAGCAAGCAACGAGGTTGTAAACAATTCAAAGAAGTGTTGGGCATCGGGTATTCTCAGGGAAACATTTCATTGTTGACTTAAACTACAGATTAGGGAAGAGGTTAAGAAACGTCTTGAACTCAAATTCTAATCTAGAACTGATCTACTTCCGTAACATCAGCACCCTATGCATTAGAAACCTCGAGACTAACTTCCGTTGACCCTCGATTTCTAGTCATGCATTACTAACAGATTTGATAGGTTCACAGTTCACTTAAACATCAACTTCCGTTGGCTTAAGAAGAATTGTTCATCTATAATTCTTTCAGGCATTTAAACATTCACCTTCCAGCATTTAAACAACCTAAGATCAGAAATTAAGTGATCAATTCAGTTTCATGCATGACAATTAACCATAGATGAATATCCAATAGATAATATCCCTAATCATGAAATTCTATATCAACAAATCATGAATCCCCTTTGTGAGAACCCTAAACCCAACGTACAGACTACTCACTCATAGATAATGCAAAAACATAAATCAAATTGAGAGACATGATCGTATATTGCATACAAACTAAGATGCTTCTTCTCCCTATGATACAAACTCAATCTCTCTGCTCTCAAAATCTCAAAAACTGCATAATGAAAGGAAAAACTTGAGTCTAGGTCTTTTAGGTGATATCCGGCTTGAAATAAGTTCGGTCTGGTTCTTCGTAAAATTGGTCCGTAGATTGGGACAGGGATCGATCGATCCATGTATGGATCGGTCGATCTGTGTCCAAAATTCGAGGTATTTTCCAGCTTTGCACGAACACTTCCTTCGAGGCTTGAAATCCATCCAAAATTCTTCCTTTTCGCACATTCAAGCTCAGATCCTGTAATAACAACAAAGAACACAGAACTGCGTCAAAACAATCCGGATACTTACTAAAAACCATAGATCTTGAATGAAAACCGTACTAAAAACCTACTAAAATACTGACACATCAAATCCCCTAGACTTCAATCTTTTCTTGTCCTCAAGTAAAGGAAATGAACTAAGCCTGCGAGAAAAGAAACTCAAAAATCGAATGGACCGCATGCTTTCAGAAAAGAACTTTTCACCAAAGAACTTATAATCAAGAAATCAGGCTAGGCATTCAAGGCTTTTTAGTGGTGAGGCTCAGAGTGTTTGGGGTATCAAAACTACGTCAAAAATGCAAGAATATGCAAAATCGTAGGAGAGAAAGAGTATATTGATATCCATGTCCCCTAACTACCCAAATACAGACCACCGATCGGAAAATAAACCAGATCTGTGCATTGTTCAGGGTGAAAATATTCAACATAACAATACGCTAATGCTAATTTCTAAACAAGATATGTAAAAATAAAATAAAATTTTCGTTTTTTTTAAGGACAAAAATCTGGTTCGAATTAGCATACTAATGACATTTTTAAATTCTATAACACCCATACAGCATGAAGAAATGCAACATATCCATCTAAACCACCTAAACACCCAACACTGAGAAATCAGACACTCAGGACCGTTCTAAACCACCTAAATGTTCAATCCTACCTAAGCAATTAGAAGGATCATGTCTACCCTATTCTCTCCATAGTTTTTACACATGTGTCATATAAGACGAAAAAGAAACGCATGGAGAATCAAGGAGATAAGGTAAGGGTGTGGTGCCAGACTAAAGATGAGTCTTGTCACTCAGGATTACCGAAAATGATGGTAGAAAAATGGGGATGTAATGCTGAATGATTGGGTTTGATTCCTGATTTTAAAGTTCCTGGATCAAAGCATTTAAAGTTCATTAGTAAGCCAAATAAGATAGAGTTAATAACATTTCAGACAAAAGTCTGAGTTCCACAGATTTTTGGTGGGGAGTTTGGTGGTGAGTTATTTTGGTTTGCTTGCGCTAAACGTCCAAGTAAATGGTCAATGAACATATAGAATAAAGTGCAATGCGCAGAGATAATNTCTAAAATCATCATGAAGCATAAAAAAATCCATAAACTGACTCGATAAAAAACATAAAAATTACTCAAAAAACACCAAAAGAAAAAGAAAAATACATCAGTAACCTCCCCCAGACTTATCTCACACCGTCTCGGTGTGAACTACATCCAAAGAAGGGGTAAGTAGCAATAAAAATAAAAAGAAAGTGAAAAGAAACTAGAAAAAACAAACTTACCTGAAAACGTGTAAAATAGCCTCGCATCTGAGACAGGGATCGACCGATCCATGGACAGGGATCGATCGATCCCTGTTCGTCTGTCTGGTTAACTTTTCCTGCAATACGATAGCCAAAAAACACGAAAAACGTAAAAGGCACCAAAAACCAAAACTCAAAAACCAAAAACACTACAAAACTAACTAAAAAGAAAAAACTACCAAGTGGGTTGCCTCCCACTCAGCGCTTGTTTAAAGTCACGAGCCTAACTGTAGTGCGATCAGAGGGCAGGTGGATCCTTCAAAAGAATTTGTATTTTCTCGTCGGATGGCTCGTCTGCAATGTATTGCTTGAGTCTCTGGCCATTCACAGTGAATTNCTACCAAGTGGGTTGCCTCCCACTCAGCGCTTGTTTAAAGTCACGAGCCTAACTGTAGNGTCTGCAATGTATTGCTTGAGTCTCTGGCCATTCACAGTGAATTTCCTCCCATTGTCATCAAGTACAACACCTCCATAAGGTCTAACCTCAGCAATCAAGAATGGTCCTGACCACCGCGATTTGAGCTTACCTTGAAACAATCGCAAATGTGAATTAAACAAGAGTATCTGATCGCCTACAGCAAAATGGCGAGCGATGATTCTCCTATCATGGAATGCTTTGGTCTGTTCCTTGTAGACCCTTGTGTTCTCATAAGCATTCAATCGAATCTCATCAAGTTCATTGAGTTGAATCATTCGCTTCTCAGCTGCAGGTTTGATGTCGAAGTTCAGNTTCAGCAACTTTGTAGCCCAAAGTCCCTGGCACTTGAGCTCAACAGGCAAATGACATGCCTTCCCATACACCAAACGAAACGGTGTAGTGCCTAGTGGTGTCTTGTAGGCAGTTCTATACGCCCATAGCGCATCATCTAGCTTCGCAGACCAATCTTTTCGAGTCATGCCTACAGTCTTTTCCAGGATTCCCTTAATTTCNAGTTGGAAATCTCAACTTGTCCACTTGTTTGAGGATGATAAGGTGTGACCACCTTGTGTCTAACTCCATGCTTCTTCAGCAAATTCTCAAACAACTTGTTG
>OVAN01004651.1:0-25333 GCA_900406275.1 Anastatica hierochuntica
GATAGTCGGGTGAGTTTGCAGAGATGTCCTTCGATTTTCACCTTAGCCATTTCTTGGTGGTGGCTCGAGAAGTAGTTTCAGGATGTTGGGGCAGCAGCCTGGTAAGTTCTAATCTTTAGTAGTAGAAGCTTCGATAGTTTAGAGGTATGCCTTTCCTTGGTTTTAGCTCTACGGTTTGGTTTCTTCCGGACTTTTATCAAGGAATGGGAGCTTCGGGTCACATCACTTCAAGTCATAGGTTAGACGGTTGTTTCCATTGTTCGGCGTCGTCAGCCTTGGTCACTCATCCTCAGTCATACTCGTGGCTTCAATAAATTGGGAGCAGTATAATGAGTTCTGCGGGTTTTTTCGGCTCAAATAATTTGACTTTTGGAAGTGGCACTCTATTCAAGCCTTTTTGCATCGTTGCTTCTTCTCACTCTCATATTGTTGTGATTTTAGTATGGTGCCTCTGCATTTTTATCCTTCTATTTTTAATGTTTAGTCTTAATGCTTGGTATCCGGGGTTTATCCGCTGGCTTTTGGCTCCGGGAGTCTCCATGTACTCGCCGGCTTTTGGCTCCTAAAAGGTTTTTACTTTTGTCGGCTTTGTAAAATCAATGTTTTAATTTCAATAAAATCCTTCTTTATGGTAAAAAAAATGAATAGTATATCTATTATGTCTGCTTTTTTTCTTTCAATGTAAATCTCTATTTTGACTTTTACATAACAACTTTTGTTATTAGCAAAATTTTAATAGTTGATTTTAAATTAGAAATAAATTTAACAGTTGTGTATATGTGTTTTGCTTCGATAACAATTTTCTTGGGGTTGGTTATGTCAAATTTAGATGAACAGTATAATATATAAAATAGTATTGCATTATTTTTTAAATTATATTGAATTGCTACTACTTAGGAAATATATATTAGTTTTTAAAAATTCAAAGTAAGTCTAATGCAAAAAATCTACTATGTTTTGTAAAGTAAAATTTTTCATTCAACATATTTACAAGTTTACAAATCACTTTAAAGCTTAGAGGGTGGTATAACTTACAATTTAGAGAGTGGAGTGGATGAAAGAAAAAACTGAAAAAGAGAATCCAAAGGAAGATGTCAAGTTCTTTTGAAGGAGAAATCAGTCAATTTCAGAGCAATTTTAGGCTAAATATTTTAATAGAAAATATGTATGGCTATATCTATCTATCTATCTTATTAAAACTGAAGTACACGGTCTTTTTCATGTGCGATATTTTAAATTGAATCTTAGAAATTTTATTAAATGTATCTAATATATTTAAGAAATTAAAAAAATAAAACTTATTTTAATTACTTATTCACATATTTCAACAAACATATTAGAATATTCCAAAATTCTTTTCACATAATAATTATCAAAATTGTGAACCAACACAATTTAAAATCATCATTTTCACCAAATTTAAGTACACTTTGTTTTCAAAATTTAAGATAAACCAATAATTTTTTAAAAAATAATTATATTATAATATTAATATTTCCTAAATAATATTTGTAACAAAAATACAAAAACAAATCATAGAGTGATAAAATTTGAAAAAAAGTTTACAAATATTATTTATATAAACAATAAATATTACGAGATGAGCAAATGGGCCAGTGGTTGCACCACCTCTGCTACCATCTCATGAAACCAGGATTCGAACCTTGCATATGCCTCTAGTGAGAGGAACTATTCGCCACCAGGTTACAAATGACAAAAAAGCGATAAATACTTCAATTTAGTCATCTGATGGCTTTTTGTTTTAAATACTCAAACTGATTTTGTTTCACTGTATTTCTGATATCGGGAATTACTCGAATCGAACCCATATGAGTATTTGAAAAAACCTAATAACCCGAAAATCCCAACTCTAAATCCGACCCAGAATTCGATATAACTGATAAATCTAAAAATTTTGAACTTGAATCTGAATTCGAAACTCGAAATAACCCAAAATTCGAACCCAATACTCGAAAAAACTAAACATGATCAATAATACAAAAAAATTAAAAAGAAACTCATGCAGTCGCGCGAGTAAAACTGTAGTTCTCTATTAAATTTTTTTTTGTCATCAGGCATATTCACTAAAAAAAAAGAGGAAACGTCTCCAATGGCCCTATATGTAGTTCACTAACCGAAAAAGCCCCTGAAATAAAACAGAACTTATAAATACTTATTTTTGATTCGGAAAAGCAGGAAAGTACGTATAACCCTGGCCACGTTGTGGAAATTACGATTTATACCAGGGTTTAATCCGTCCAACCCAAATTATCGGATCTAACCCAAATTCTGTATGGAAATTCAAATCATGTAAACCCCTAAATCTTATTTGAATTCAAAAAATTGTAGCATTCTCTCAGAAACGATTTTTGTTCTTCATGAAACTAGGGGAAACTAAAAATAAATCTCATTGATTTTTCGAGAAAGCTTATCAAATCCAGAAATAAAAATGGTGGGAACAAGGAGAGTTTCGAAGAAGGAGAATGAAGATACTGAGAAGATCATCGTGAAGAAGGAAGTCGGAAAGAGGAAGAGGAACCCGATGAAAGGAGAGGAGAAGAAGGGGAAGAAGGCTAAGTCGGCGAAGATTGTAGAGCCAATAGAGAAGACAGAGGTGTCAAATCCGATAGATGTAACTGAGAGATCGAGTAGAGATGAGTCAGCGACGGCTCTGAAAAACGTGTTTGTAGAGGCTGTGGTGGCACGTTTACTGGCGGACGACAAGGTAGACAACCAAGGTGAGGAGGCTATCTCAAGTGACGGCAGAGACGAGGATGAAAATAAAGATGTAGACGAGGATAAAGAAAAGGATGCGAACAATGAAGAGGAAGCAGCATACAAGGATGAAGAAAATGTTGCAAACAATGAAGAGAAAGCATCAGATGGTGGAGAAAGTGAATCAGAAAGAGAGGAGGAGAGGTATCGGTTTGCAATAGTTCCTAGTATCAATCCAGAGCACTTTCAGTTTGAGGTAACTAATTAGCAATTGGTTTTGATTTGTAGATTTTGATGTCATTTACATTGTGTCTTGGATGGGAAAAGTGGGTAAAACTATGCATTATATTAGGAAAATTTGGAGATGATGGTGGTAAAACTTAAGAAAACTATTTGGAGTGTTGATATATTACCGATATAACTAGGGTAGAATTGTGTGGCACTTGCAAGATTTTGAGGCAATTAAACCAACGAGAATGTACTTCTTGCCAACAGAGTACAAGAAACAAATAAGGCTGGAGACAAGGTGCTCCATATCATAAGCTATTGACACGCTTGCGAACCTGAAACCAAGGCTCAGTCAGTCCGAGAGGAGGTGGTTTGAGGAGCATCCTCAATTCAAACACTTGTTCCACATGAAAATAGACAAGAACCACAAGGGTCAGAGAATGTTGATTTTGTTGTTGCGGACTACCAAAATATCGAAGCAAAATAAGTGTGGTTCATCGTCAATTGCGTTCCCATTCGATATGGCCTGAGGAAACATGCATTATCATGACTAAATTGCTGCAACTATCCTCTCGGCTACAAATAGAGGGGTAGTATAGAGTTTGTGAAGTGGCATTTCGAGGGAAAAATGAGGTAGGAGGATGTGAAAGCGAAGCTGGAGGGAATGGGATCCCATAGAGATAGGTTGAAGATTGCGGTTTTATACTTCTTAGCAAATGTGGTTTGCGCGCAAATGAAGAGTGGAGTTGGCGAAAAAAATGTTTTGGATTTTTTCCAATGAGTCTTGACTGATCGTGAGTTCTACAAGACCTTTCCTTGGGGGAGATACTCCTATGATTACATGGTGAAGGAGATCTCTCACACTTTAAATCATTTTAAAGGGCAAGTGATGGAGAAGAATTTATGGCCTCTTCCAGGTTTCCATTTTCCACTGGAGGTAAGTAAACGAAGATTATGACATTGTTATTATTGTTTATTGTTGACCACTTAAGAAAATGTGGATTTTGTAGCATCTTGTTTTCGAGGCAATTCTCCAGTTCAGAATTAAGTTCAGAGACTCAGTTAGAAGAGTTGATGTCAACTGTCTGAGGATGTGCCAGTCAACTTTCAAACCCAGTGAAATGAAAGGGTTTCCTCTTTCAAGAATATATGAGGAACTAGACACAACAAAGGTAAGTTCCTGTACATTTGAGAATTCTGTAAAGTACAAATGGAAAAATTAGGGAAATCAATCTGAGTTTTATGGTCATTCACACGACATTGACAACATCTTACCTATCAAATTTAAAGCAAAAAAATGCTCTCTTGGATGAAATCATGGAAGAGGAGACCGATGTTGATGAGCCATGTCTTGCTGTCAACAATTGGGTTAAGCGTCTCGGTGAAGGATTGAAGGTATTTTTTAAGACATGTACAAACAAGATATTGCAGCCCAAGAAGAACATACAAAACAGAATGAAGAGCTAGTTCAGGAAATGCCGACCGTTGAAGGCGCCACTTCCACCCCTAAATTGCCAGATGTTACGAAAAGCATCCAAAAATTAGGTGATCAACTTAAGAGAGTTGAGAAGAAAGAGGACAAATTTGTCTCCAAATATGAAAAGAGGTTCGCCCCACTTGTGATATTTGTGAAGCAAACTGAGAAAGAAAAATTGAAGCGAGGTAGTGATTAGGAAGTTCACAGTCGGTTGTTAGAAACTTATTTGTATGTTTGATGAACTTGATTGAAGTTTTTGTTTTAAGTGCCTATATTGGCCATTACTTAAAGACAAAATGCCTTTTGGGCTATTTTCTATTTGAATACTTCTTCGGTAATCTTTTATTGATAAGTATCTTCCTGGAAACAGTCTCTCACTAAAACTGTGGTTGGTATTTTTTTCCAATGCATGCATTTCTCGAAAAACAACTGTTCATCAAAAGGTTCAAACATTATTTGTTGACGTAGCAGAACAGAAACCTTAATTTTATAAATCATTAAAGAACCATAGACAAGTCTTACAAAAACATAAACATAAACATAAAGCTTAAAGAGTTGATTCGCAAGCACGTTTCATACGGGTCACAATCTCCTTAAATTTTGCTAACTCTTCAACCATCTTATCCACTTCCTGCCTTAATTGCTTAACTTCTTCCTCGACACTGAAAACTCATGGTTGACGAAAGTGGAGGCTATCGCCCTGCATGTCAACATCTTATATAGTTTCACATATTTTTACATAGTACTACCAGTTTTACTTTCAGCCATATCAAGTAGTTATAGGTTTACCTGTTTCACTTTGCCGAGTGCAAAGAAATCGAAATTACCTTGAAGTCCTTGCACGTGAACTATCTCCTCCCAGTTAAACTATCAAAATCTCCAGGGTTCTTTGGATTTGGTGAGACTTCATGGATGATTCGTCCCCCACATGGGAAAATTTTTGAAATCCCATTTTGGATATCGGTAACATAACCAGTCATGTCCCAATATTTCTTCAGGTGCTTCATCTCCTTTTCCTCGACGGATAGATCCTAGTAATTGCACGACATCTCCATAAATTGGTATACCAGATAGAGGTGATGAAAGAGAGAGAGAGAGAGAGAGAGAGAGAGAGAGAGAAGTTATGAAAGAGAGATAGAGAGAATGAGAATAATGAGAATGAGAATGATGAAAGCGAGAGAATCTCGTGTAAAAAGGATCGGGAAAAGAGAAAAAATTTGTGTTTTGTGTAATGGCGCCAACAAATTTTCATTTTCCTATCCAAAAAATAGTCTTAGTTATACATAGGATACTAGTGTTACAAAAGTTCCTCATAGTTCTACTTTTGGTATTTTTCCATAGTGTTTAGTTTTACCTTTACTTTTAGTTTGTTTTAGGTTTTTTATTGTTAATCTTAGTACTTGGACATGTAATACTAAATGTTTTCTGGAATAATGTGTTTGCAGTCAATATTTCTTTGAATGTTCCTTTAGAAGTTGGTATTCACTAACAAAGTGTTCTTGAAAATACAAGATAATATATCGAGGGAAGGAGAATGACTCATTTTCGTAACATATGTAATATTAAATACGAATGGTATATTAACTTCACTAAAAAGTGTTTATATATTTTTACTCTAATTTTATTTTTAGGCATATGTTAGACATAATTAGTTTTTAGCCAATACGTTATTTTACACAGCAAATATACCAGTTTTACACAGTTTTCCGAATCATACATGTTTTACAAAACAAAGGAAGGAGATAAATTCATTCACTACTACGCCTTCCAAATAACAACCACTTGAAACCAAGTTCTTTCCTTGCTAGCCGTTTCTTTTTTGTCCTTTTTACGTCGTTCTCCAACCAATGAATTCCTTTTAAACTTTTTTCTTCCCTTCCTCTTAGCCGGTTGGGAGGTATGATCTGAAGCTGGTTTATGGCATCAGGTATAATCCATGCGGACTTGTCTGGCACTACATAAATTTTCCAGTAATAAGCCAATGCCCACACTTCCGTCGAGTAATATTTTGTGCACAGGTCATGTAATTCTATGTGGATATCATGACCACGACCCTCATCGGCATCAACATCCTTTTTGAAAAATATGAAAGCGGCGAGTGCGTGGTTACAAGGATATTTTAGAAAACCAAACTACTTGCAACTAAAACTTTTCGCTAACAAGTTTACCAAATAACTCTTCCCATCAGCACCAGTAATCTCGTACTCAAGGGAATAACTGTTTAGCTCCCTCAGAGGCAATTTCTCAGCATGAACCCATATCTCGTGCAAGAAGTTCTCCACGAAAGGCACCAGTTTGCGTTCAACCGATCCAGATTTGACGTCCTTCCAATGTTCATTAAACAAAGTAGAAAATTTTGTGACGATTACATCGAGCAATAGTGAGTACTTCCTTTCATCCTTACACACGCTGTTCAAAGATTCCACACTATTGCTAGTGTCCAAATTGTATCTGACACCTGGAAAAAAACATATTGCCCATTGTTCTTTATGAGCACTTTCCTCCAAATACTTGGTCGCTAAAAAATATCTCGTCTTAAAAGACTCGTAAGCAGAGTTGAACTAAACCACTGTGTAAATCCGACTCAACTCCATGAATCTTCATGCTACTACGTCTTTGTTGATGTTAGAAGCATGCCCTTTCACATTTTGGGACAAATTTCATAAACAATACCCATGGTGAGCATGCGAAAACACATTAGTTATAGCGCTGATGAGGCTTGCAGCTTGATTTATCCCTCTCAACGATGTGGACGATGATATATTGACATCGAGTTTCCTCTTAACAAGATCCATTATACTTTTCGGATTCGGAGTTTCCATTTTTACTGGATATTCCTCATTCAAAAGAGATGCCACTAATTTTGCTGAGCCTATCCTCTTGTCGTTACTTGTACTTTGGCTAGTCTGTGAACATGTATGCATCTTTGTGTACGTTCTAATCAAGAAAATTTATGTATCTTCAATCCTTGCGGCTCTAAACCCCATTTACAGTTTGGTCGACAACATTTTTCCACCCATTACGAGGGATCCAACTTTTTGATGGTGTAACCAAAGCATTTCTCAAATGCGGCTCTATCCACCAGCTCTTGAACTACCGTCTTACTTGCAAATTCCTGAAGTTTACTCAGACCCAAACCGTCTTCCCATGCCTCTGTAAACTCACTAGATTCTTCGAAAGGTGGATGCTCAATAAACTCATCAACCATTTGCAATCTATCCAAATCGATATCCATTGCGGTATCCTCCTCTACACCATCCTCAATATTCTCCGCCTCTAACACCTCATTCTTTTTTGCTAGCTCATCGCCTACGTAGAGAGTAATAGCATTAGGTCCTACATCACCATTTGGATTCAACTCTCCGTAGTTCATACCAAACAAACTTTTCCCCGCTCTCGACAGTTGCTCGAGCTGTTTCGATCTACTCGTAGTCTCCACAAAAAAGACATCTTCGGTTCTCTTTACCGATGGAAGTTAGGTAAACAAACAGATCTTCATCATCAAAAATAGTAATTTGTTCCTTACATCCAACCAACAACGAAATGTAGCTAAATTCCAGTTTAACTTTACTTTCATCCAACGATAGCTTCTTATAAATCTATCTTCTATCATAGACAAAGTTATATCCTCCACGGATGCCTTTAATATTACACTACACATGCGACCTTGGAATTTGAAATGTATGCTCATGTGCTTGCTTATTGTGTGCTACCAAAACAATGCAAAAAACTGAATAAATTTTCCGTAGTTGCCCCCCAGTTTTACCAGTGTACTTAATTCTCCTTTCGCAAGAACTCAAATTGAATGGTTTCGGATGTGAATATACTGCTTATCAGTCCATTCAGCCATTGTAATGCATTTTCTTACCAATTTCGTTTACTATTCAACCCAGAAATCGTATCGAAACACTAATGTGCATACCAAATTCATCAATCAAATTCAATTGCAAACCCTAAAACAACATCCTTACTAATGCACCTCGGGGAGGAGGAGAGAAGAGCTAACCTCGATTTCAACTGAAGCAACAGAATGCTCTATGTTGGCAATGGATTGGTAAATGACTCTTGATGGTGGCGAGAAGATCCATCGACAGAGAAGACTCGACGAGCTGAATTTCATTTTTTTCATTTTTTTTCTTAATTTTACTTATTTCTTAGTGAAGGCATTTTGATCTTCTCGTATAGCATTAAAACACTAAGGGTATATGAGGTTAAAGAGGGAGATAAGAGATTGATGTTTTTATTTTAAGGATTCGTCAGGTGATATCTCCTAAAAAACTACTAGAAAAAAGTTGAGATCTAACTAAAAAATTAGGTCATATCACCAAACAAAACAATTTACTTCAATCTCTAGCATTCCATTTTTTTTGTTTTTTCTTTCCCCTAAATTACCCCTCGCCAATTTTTTTTTCATTTTTTGTTTCTTCTTATGAAAGAGGTTTTTGGTAAAAATCTAACTTTTTATTAGTACTTTTTTGCCCACAAAAACTTTTTTGTTAAGGTTAATTTTTTAATAAATTTTATATTATATTCACTCATTAACAAAATATTATTAACTCTCTAATATATATATTTACTCAAAATTAAAGTACAAATTTTATATAGTAATTGACTAGGAGCAAGATCAAAGGTTTTTAATTTCATACATTTATTTTCCATCATTTATAAATGAAGAAATTTAAATCAAAGTTAGTGATACATGGAGGCGATATTAATGAAAAGTTAAAAAAAGTTAGAGATAAAATCCAATATCAAGTTGATCATTTTTTTGTCGCAATATCAAATTGATCATACTCCCGATGTTTTTAAAAGATTGCTATTTCTTTTATTTATCTACAAAGATTGATTTAAGTTAGTGTTATTGATTGTAGAATTCAATTCAAACTTATTGAGAATATTTAAATCAATAGTTCCTAAAAGTATTTAGTGTAAAAGAATAATATGTTTAGAACTTAATACTCCTTTCATATCATTTTAATTGATGTTTAGGAACATTTTGTTTTAATTTAGTTATGTTTTCAACTTCTTATGCATATATTTAAATATAGATTAATTTACAGAAGTACACTTAAAAGGAAAAGAAATTTTACATTTACACCTGTCTTTTAATGGTTCTCAAATATACACCTCAAATATTAGGGTTTAGGGTTTAGGGTTTAAGGTTTAGTGATTAGGGTTTAGGGTTTAGCTATTAGGGTTTAAAGTTTAAGAATTATGGTTTAGGGTTTAGGGTTTAACGTTTAGGGTTTCTTTTAGTCTAGGGGTATAATGGTCTTTTTCATTAAAAAGAGAGGTGTAAAAATAAATTTTTTTAAGCAGGGGTATTTTTGAAAAACAGACAATACAAAGGTGTATTTTTGTAAGTCTCCCTTAAATATATTTGACTTTTGTGACCAATAGAATTTTACAATACATTTTTTCTTTAGTTGATGTAGTGTTTTACATAAATATTTTTTATATAAACAAAAAAAACATAATAAAATTTATGTTTTTTTAAATATATATGCGTAACGTTAAACATAAGTATATTTATGTAGAGAGACTAATAGTATTAGTTATTGTTTCTTATTTTATGTAAAAAATTTAGATTATCAATTTTTTTTTGAACCTAAGAAGTATTAAATTTTATAGATACGTGTGTATCATTACCCGGTAATGAGGGGAAGCTCGCAAAGCAGCCATAACTGAGGCCAAACTACGTAGTCTATCTAGTCTGTTATAGCCTTTTAATGATTTTCATTAACTAAATTCGAAAATGGTTCTTCCATCTTTTCTTCAATTTTTAATCATTTCCGTTTAATGGTCTAATTGTTCAAAATTTCCTAAAATTATTTATAATTGTTCTAAATAAAAGTGTAATCTCGAGATATGATACACTTCTAATATTAGATGGTTATAATATTTTGTCAGACACTGCTTATAGTTTATCGATTGAGAATCTATTACCAATGTTATATGTTTCTATTGGATCATACTTTTAAACGAATTACGTTAATGCATGGTTGAGGTTTGGATATCTTATTTATTCGAAAATAAAATTGCGATAAATTACATATATAATATAGAAATATGTCTTTATGTACACGTGTATTATGCATAATCCAAACAAGATTTGGATGAGTTTAATTTGATTAAACGATGTCTCTTTGTCAAATGAATGGTTTGGCCCATTATGCTCATTATATATGTTTAGTGTGTATTAGTTCATTAGGTGACTATTAAAATATGCGAGAAGAGATTAACAGACATAAACAACAACGACAACCTCTAATAAAAAGACAAATTGTTTGTCTGTTTTGATATTCGATCTCAGCGGTACTAGCATTTCATTTCGATCGAGTTTGTGTATATGTAGATATTGATAGAGGCACAACATTTGGGGTACTTAAAAAACTTCAATTCAATTTCATATATCTTTCCGCTGCGATATCCAAGTATATTATATATCCAGTAAATTAGATTCAAATCAATTATTTGCACGTTTCTGAGAATTAAATTTGTAATATAAATTATAATAATTATAATTCGGTATGAATTCGAACAGTGGTGTTAAAGTCTATGTGTTTAATTTTGATTTTGAATCTAGAGTTTTTTACGTATATTTGATTTACAAAGTTAATCCTTTTAATATGAATTTAAAGGTTAATAGTTATCCTTTTAACAAACATGACGTAAGTTAAATTAAATACAAGCACAACCCGTTCATGGCTTGTAGGTCTAAGAATATCATGTTATAACATTTAAATCAAAGGGTTGGAAGAATCAGAAAGAGCTACTCTCTTCTGATGGTTTTGGGTGGTGGTTTAAGTGATGGTAGTGAGAGGGGAAGCAAAGTGCACCACACAAACTGTGTAAGACTTGTGATGCAACACAGAGCTCAAGCTATGGAGGTTCTAGTCTCAACACAACAAAGAGAAACAAACGGCGTCTCACAACTTTGAGTTAAGTTAAATACGTTCTTTATTGATAACATGCAAAAAGGTATTGAACTAGAATGTTGAAAGGAATCTTATAAAGGGTTCAGCAGCTTGACCTTCAATGGTCGACTCAAGAAAAAGAAAATACAAAAAAAGAAACAAAAATACAAAAGAAATCCTCAACATTAAGTCCATTAAAATAAAAGAAAACTACATCCTAAACTTATTCTGAAAATTCTGTAAGAAAAGATTGAAATAGTAATAAAAATAAAGAAACAATTTAAAACGTAACTTACCTTGAAATTTTCAGCTTGAAATCTCCAGTTCTTATTTGCTTCGAAAACGAAGACTTTGGCTTGGGTGTGAGTTGTTAGCAATTGTTAAAGCTCTTTTTGTTTCTCCTCTTGGTCTTTAAGTTTGTTCAAGCATGCTTCAAGTCTGTTCAAGTCTGCTTCAACGTGATCTTCAAGTCTTCCCAAATCTGGTAGAGCTTGATCTTCAAGTCTGTTCACATCTGGTAGAGATTGATCTTAAAGTCTCTAATCTTCACGTCTTTTCACATCTGGTAGAGATTGATCTTGAAGTCTCTAATCTTCGCGTCTATTCAAGTCTTATAGACGCATTACTAATTTTTGGTAATTTGTTTGTGATCCATTTGCTTGAATGTTTTCCTTATGCTTTGATTATACTTACACTAAAGTAGTTTAGCTCTTTTGTGAGTCATAGGTCCTTCAAATATAATGGGGACTTCTATCTCTTGTGTTTCATGTTCTATTAGTGTAGGTTTAGCTCGAATGTCTTCATCATTCACATCCTCTTCAAAAGGTTTTGATCTCAAAGTTGTTTCGTCTGCAAGGAAAGGAGGTAAATCAGATACATTGGAAGTAGGTGATATATTAAACTCATCTAGAAGCTCAAGGCGAAAGGTGTTGTCGTTGGTCTTCTATAGAATCTTGAATGGTTTATCTTCTCTTGGTGCTATCTTGGAACTCCTCTGGTTAGGAAATCATTCATGTCTCATATGCAATCATACCCACTCCCCCGGTTCAAATACAACCTCCTTGCAGCCTTAGTTGGCTTGGCTCACATACTGGTCAATTCTATTCTCTAAGTTCTCCATTGCCTTTTGATGGAGTTTCTTCATGTACTTAGCCTTCTTTTCTCCATCTAAGCTCACCATTTCAGATGGTTGTAGTGGTGTTAAGTCCAATGGATAGTTTGGGATGAATCCATACACTATCTCAAAGGGAGACATCTTAATGGCAGAATGTTGAGCTTGATTGTATGCAAACTCAACAAAGAATATGCAATCTAACCAAGTCTTTAGATTCTTTCCAATTGTGGCTCTCAAGAGTGAAGATAATGTTTTGTTCACCACCTCGGTTCAGCCATCTATTTGGCGATGACATGTAGTAGAAAACAATAGCTTTGTTCCTAGCTTTCTCCAAAGGGTTTTCCAAAAGTTGCTTAGGAACTTGATGTCCCTATCAGATACTATGGTCATTGGCACTCCATGTAGACGAACTACTTATTTAAAAAAGAGATCAACGGTTTGGGATGCATCATTAACCTTTTGCATAGGGAATGAAGTATGCCATCTTGGAGAATATGTCCATAACTACAAACATAGAGTCCTTATGATTAATATTTAGCAAATGCAGCACAAAATCTATTGAGATATCAACCTAAGAAACCGTAGGAATGGGCAAAGGTAGATACAATATATGAGGATGCACCCTTAACTTAGCTTTTTTGCACATCACACATCTAGCACAATGTGCTTCCACAGTTTCCTTAAGATGTGGCCAATAGAAATGTACTTTGACCATGATTAAGGTCTTGTCTACTCTAAAATCTCCCATGACCCCTCCTCCAAGAGCCTCAAGCAAAATCAAACCCTTAAGAGAGCATTATGGCTTGCAAAGCCTCCTTTCTTTAAAATTAACTCATCATGTAAAAAAACTTCCCATAAGCTCCTTTTACGTAATATTTGAAGTTATCTCCCAAATCTGGATCTTCTTGGTATAGCTCCTCGTACTCAGATCTCAACATTTTGGCTTCCATGGTTGCAATCAGGAATGTCTCCAAGACAAAGTTTCATCAACAACGTTTTCTTTACCCTTCTTAGACTTGATAATGTATGGAAAATTCTCAATGAGCTCAATCCAGCGTGTGTGTATCTTCTTGAGATTTTTTGTCCTCTAAGATGTTTGAGGGTCTCATGATCCGTTTATACTACAAACTCCCTTGATAAAAAAAAGTATGGCGAAGTCTCTAATGCACAAAAAATATCATATAACTCCTAATCATAAGTTGGATAATTGAGTGTGTCTCCTCCTAGCTTCTCACTGAAGAATACTACTGGTTTTCTTTCTTATGTCAAGGAAAATCCAATCCCAATCCCTTAGGCATCATATTCTACTTTAAAGGTCTTGTTAAATTCTGGTAAAACCAGAACTAGTGCATTAGTGAGTCGGTCCTTAAAAGGCTTGGAATGCATTTCTTTTTGCTTCTCCCCATGTAAATCCAACACGCATCTTCACAACAGCGGTGATAGGGGCTGCTATGCTACTAAAGCATTCACAAGGTGACGATAGAAGCTACATAATCCATGAAAACTCCTCACTTGACCGATGTTTGTAAGGGCTGGCCAGTCTTGAATGAGTTTGATATTCTCATCAACAACTTCTAATCCCTATGAACTTAAAACAAAACATAAAAACACCAACTTATTAGTGAAAAATGAGAACTTCTTTAAGTTTTCATGAAGCCCTTCTCGACGAAGTGTCTTTAAAACAAGCTCAAAATGTGTCATATGGTCATAAAAACAGTTAGTGTAAATCAATATATCATCAAAATATGCAACTACAAACTTACGTATGTATGCTCTAATAACTTGTTCATTAGACGCATAAAGGTGCTCAGTGGGTTGGTGAGTCCAAATGGCATAACGATCCACTCATAAAGCTCTTGCTTGGTTTTGAAGCCAGTCTTCTACTCATCTCCTTCTTTGATACTCGCTTGATGGTATCCACTTTCAAGTCAAACTACGAAAATAGAGTGGCTCCATTTAACTCATCAAGCATGTCTACTAGCCTTGAATTGGATGTCTATACTTGATACTAATTTTGTTTATGGTTCGACAGTCCACACATATTTGTCATGTTCCATCTTTCTTCGGCACAAGTAGGATTGGAATAACACATGGACTATGGCTCTCCCTCACGTATCCTTTATCCCAAATCTCCTTCACTTGCTTCTCCAGTTCTTTGGTTTTTGCAGGACTCATACAGTAGGCTAGTTTTTTGGTAGGGCAGTAATTGGGACGAAGTCTATTTGATGCTCTATTTCCCTTAATGAAGGCAAGCCATTAGGTATCTCCTCTGGAAATACATCATTGAATTTTTCAAACAGCTCATTGGCTTCTATTACCAACTCAAGATCTCCAAAACCTACGCTCAAAATCTCCTTAAAGACCGTTAGTAACATTGTATGTTTAGTAGATATAGTCTTTCTAACACAGTTAGGTTGAACCAAGATGTTAGACTTACTACTACTTTCTTTTTTCTTAAGGAGTTGCAATTGTAAATCATGCACTTGAGATGGTGTGGGAGGTGCTAAGCTAATCGTATGTTTATCATGCGTAAATGTATACATATTGGTTCTACCATCATGCTTAGTTTCTCTATCGAATTGCGATTGTGTACCTAATAAAAAAATGTTTAGCTTACATAGAAACAACATCACAAAGAAATTGATATTGTTATTTACCCACACGAAATGAAATAATTACTTGATCACATATCTTAAGCTTTACCTTGTCATTGAGCCATCTCAGCCTAAAGGCCATGGATGCTTGACTCTTTGAAGGCCTCCAACCATATGGGCGCTTACCACATTAGTGCAAGACCCACCGTCAATATAAGACCACATACTTTTCCTTTTATTATGCATCGACTGTGAAATATGTTCTCTCTTTGGATGGTTTTGGTTAGGTCCACCATTATACCCAAGTCTCTCCTAGTGAAAAGAATCTCTCCTATGTCTGGATATTCTATGTCTCCATATACATCTTCTAGATCAAAATCACCCTCAATTTCTTACTCATAGTCGCCAGCTATGGTTATAAGCATAACCCCATGATTTGGACATTCTCTAGTCATGTGTCCTCTGCCCTGCTCTGGTTTCTTTTTTGGGCTCAATAGACTTTCCTTTAAACCAAGACTCAATCTCAACCACCTTGCCTTTATCTTGAGTGTTATTGTTGTTTTGATTCCAAAAGGCTTGTGGTTGGTTTCTAGTGTGGTTGGTCTTTCTTTTTATGTGATTTTCAACATGCATAGATAAATGAAACAAGGTCTTGGATGTCTTGAAAGGATTTTCTTTAAGCGTTCAATCTCCTCATAATAGTCTTCTACGAATCTAGCTCAAGACTTGAGAGCACAAAAACGTCGTTGTAAGTCTCTATGAAAATGAACAAGTACATACATTTGTCTCATGATATCTTTCATGTTAAGCCAAGAGTCTATGACCCCTAGCCTATTTCTCTTTCTGTCAGTGCAACTCTATCCTACAAGACTAGTGCATGGGCTATGAGTTGAGCTACAGCTAGGCAGCTCTCTCTGGACTAAAATAGTTTTGGTAATCAAAGATATGATTCATCCTCTTCTTTCGATCCATGTATGCTTTAAGATCAACTTTTCCTGCAAAACTAGGAGATGTTAAGTTAATATCATTATTAGTTCGTCGTACTATTGGTAGTGGTTCATCGTATTCATCATCTACATAGTATCTACGTGGGGCTCTCCTCCTTAGAAACCTTGATCTTGGGTCTAGTGGTTCATCAAACTTTCACCAAGAGCATTGAGGTCTAGTTCATAAGCTCTTGGCCCATTTGCGTGATCTCCACCGCTGGTGCAACACCTTTAGCTATATTCAGTTGAGCCTCAACTGGTGGTGGTGGGGATGTCTGCTGCTCCACTCGAGCATATCGTTCTCCAAGGGCTCTATGATATGCTTGCATTGCAGCTTGCATCATAGCTAGAATCTCCATGATGATTGTGTTCAAGCTTTTCTCTGCCTTCACGTTTAATTCCAGTTTCCTTTACTCTAAAAAATAATATAAGGTAACAAAGAATCAACTCCTCACAGTATTGATGAATCAAAATGCAAATAAGGTATGGACTCTTGAATTCAAAAACTAATGCAAAAACTTAACGAACGAACGTTTTCACTAATGGAAATTCAACAAAAACTAACAACATGATGCAATATAATTATAAGCTTATGTTTTAGTTTTCTTATGATAGATTCTAAACGAAATAATATGATGCAAAAGAAATTAAAAATATATGATTTTATTCCCTTAGATGTAAAATGTATTCAACAAGAAATAGAACAGATGCGATGGAAATTAAGAAAGAGATTGGATAGAGATAACCTTTGGCTGTGAAACTTCAGCTCTGATAGCAAAAGATGATACAAGCACATGTCGTTTAAGGCTTGTAGTTATAAGAATATCAAATTGGAGCTTTCAAATCAAAGGGTTGGAAGAATCAGAAAGAGACGCCATGTTCTAATGGTTCCGGCTGATGGTTTAAGCGATGGTGGTGAGAGGGAAGTGAAGTTTACCACACAAGCTATGTAAGGCTAGTGATACAACACTGATCTCAGGCTATGGAAATTCTAGTGTCAATACAATAAAGAGAGGAAACAAGCAGCGTTCCATAGCTTTGTTTAGGTTAAATTCGTTTTTATTGATAATAGGAAAAAGGAATCAAACTACAATGCTGAAATGAACCTTATAAAGGGGTTCAACACCTTGACCTTTAAGGGTCGACTTAAGGAAAAGAAAATACAAAAAAAGGGAAACAAAAATACAAAAGAAATCCTCAACATTAAGTCCATGAAAATAAAAGAAAATAGACTCTAAACTTGTTCTAAAATCATGCAAGAAATTTTAAAAAAGTAATAGAAATAAGGAAACAATTTAAAACGTAACTTATCTTGAAATCTTCAACTTGAAATCGTCAATTCTGATTTGCTTCGAAAAGGAAGACTTGGGCTTAGGCGTGATTTGTTAGCAATTGCCAAAGTTCTTGTTGTTTGTCCTCTTTGTCTTCAAGTCTACTTCAAGTCTGTTCAAGTATGTTTTAACGTGATCTTTAAGTCTACTCAAGTTAGGTAAAGTTTGATCCTCAAGTCTGTTTATGTTTGGTAGAGCTTGGTCTTCAAGTATGTTCATATTTGGTAGAGCTTGATCTTGAAGTATGTGATCTTCAAGTCTGTTCGAGTCTGGTAGACGCATTGCTAGTTCTTGGTGGTCTGATTGTTGATCCATTTGCTTGAATTTTTTTTCTTATGCTCTGATTATACTTGCGTTGAAGTAGTTTAGCTCTTTGGCGAGTCATAGGTCCTTCAAACACAATGAGAACTTCTTTCTCTTGTGCTTCATGTTCTATTTGTATTGGCTTAGCTTGAATGTCCTCATCAACTTGATATGACTATCAAAATGGTTTTGGCTTTAGAAACATAGGGTTAGATTGGAGTTACCGTGGTTATGTTTTTGTCAACTCATGATAATTTATTAAAATTCGAGGGTCAATCAACCAATTCAAATAGCTCGAGTCTACAAAAATTCCTAAAGTTGCAAACCATTTCTTGGTTACATCATAAATAATAATTCGAAATACTCTTTTAAAAATTGACAAGTTTTTTTTTTATTGAAGAACACTTGTCTACAATTATTAAAATATACTACACTAGTGTTAGGCCCGTGTTATGCACAAGCTAAATTTAAATATAGTTCTTTTGTTATTAGCAAGTGAATAATATTCAACTACAGTTGTAATGTATATTAGATGTCATTGCGATATAAAAAATCTTTTAGATAATTAGGTTAATACATATAGCTTATAATACGATAAGTTACAATTCAATAACATTAAACCTATAAAATATGTTATTTGTCTTTTCCAGTCAAAATTTATTTTTGACTAAAACAAAGTTGACCCAAAAAAATACCTTCGGGTGTAACAATAATAGTTCACTGAATACCTGTAGGAACGGTTGTGACCCATGATAAAATTATTTGTAGAGCTTTTCACATACCTTAGATGTTTTGAGAATTCAACGTTAAAAGGATCTTTCAATCGTTTGTTTAACATATATTATAATATATTTGAATAGTGAAGAGGTTTAAAAGTTAAAGTAAATTATGAAAATATAGCAATGGCTATCTTAAACTAATTTTTTGAAAATTGATTTAGGAAGATATGTAGTTAACGGTACCACTGAGCACCAAACATCATTTTTTAATCGTTTGTGTTTTATTCCAAGAGCAAACCAATTGGTACATAATAATCAAAAGAGGAAAATACATCCAAACACCTAAAGAAGGCACAAACAGATGTAACTAAGCGTATTCTTGCAAGATCTGGTTATGAAGCCAAGTTGGACCACCCATCGACAAGTACGAATGAAAATGTTCATCCCCAGTGACACTCTTGGCAATGTCTTGGACGATTAAATTTGCCTTTGCTTCTTCAAGCTCAAAGAAGCAACTGTCAAAGTCTCTTTGTACTTCTCTAATTTGATCAACATAGTGTCGAAACTTTGGCCAACCTGATGGGTTAATCAATACGTCAAATGCACGCTTACAATCCATGGCCACCATAACATCTTTCAAATTCAGGTCACATACACTTTGTAGAGCCCACAGAACACAACGAAGTTCCGCATTAATCTTACCATGCACATTAACAATGGCATCTCGGGCATGAAACAGAGGAGTACCCTCGTGATTCCTTGCTATCCACGCAACTCCACTGTGATGATTAGAGCTTCTCCAACGCGCGTGAGTGTTACATTTTGTGACTCCGTAAGGTGGTTTTTGCCACTTTTCACTCACCAAGTTCCTGTTATGTTCGCCTTGACCTCCGTAGCATCATCCATAGCTTTCTTGACGATGCGATTTAAAGTTTTCTATCTCCCTTCAAAGATAATCGAGTTTCTGTTCATCCACACATGCCAAATGATCCAAGGAATTTTACACGATACGTCTTTGGAGACATTAGAATCCTCCATCAAATCTAAAAAATGCATCATATTCTCTTTAATCAAAACAGAGAAAGCTCTCACAGGTTGAGGTATTTGCGTTTGATTCCATATCTGCTTCGCGATGTCACAAGTGAATAACACATGGCTCACGGTTTCTTCCTGCTTTTGACATAACTTGCACATACAATCGACTTACATTCCTCTACTCTGAAGGCGGGTTGCCACAGCTAGAGCTTCCGAGATTACTCTCCATAAAAAAACTTAATTTTAGGTGCAGTTTTCATCTTCCATATTCTCTGTTTTATGTCCATTATCTCCTGTTCCGCTTGGCTTACTTGTGGCATCGATTCCTTGGGAAAGTTATTTAAAAACTAACATTCACTCTTTACCGAATAGGCGCCAGATTATGTATAAGCCCAAACATAAGCATCCTTGACTTTTCCTAAGGGTAGTTTCATGATGAGCACAACATCATCCGGGGGGAAACAAATCCCTGAGCTTTTCTTGCCGCCAAAAACCAGCTTCTGAAATTAGATTCGACACTACCATCTCTAGGTCGATGGTCTGTTGTATGTTCATCGGTCTTCGCGGTTGACAGTCAAAAATCCATTTTTCAATCCATACCTTGGTGCATCGGCCATCACCAACTGACTTCATGAGTCCTCGCATGAGCAACTCCTTCCCATGAGAGATACTTCTCCACGCATACGAAGGTCGATAGCCTTACCACAATCTAATAAAGCTTGATGATGCAAAGTATCTGCTTTTGTAGATTTTTGTTACTAAAGACTTAGTTTCATTAAGAAATTTCCACGCTTGCTTGGCCAAAAGAGCTTGGTTGAAGTTGGCAAGATCACAGAACACTACTCTTCCTTTCTCTTTGGATTTACACATATCCGCTCATGAGATCCAATGTATCTTATTATGTTTTTCGCATGAATTCCACTAAAAAGTGGTCATTGCGCTTGTAATCTTTTGCGTTTACATCTTGGTAAGGCGACAACAACTCATGGCATAGATTGGCAAGGCCATGGCAATAGATTTGAGGAGCACCTTCTTTCCCTCTAGAAAAAGCATTTTGGCGTACCATTCAGTAAGCCTTTTGTTCGATTTTTTCACCAATAAAAGCTAATAACTTTTGCTTTGACCACTAAAAATTATGGCAAATCCAAATATGATCCATCCCCACCTTTCTTATGAATTCCCAAGAAGCATGATAATAATCTCTTCATGATTGGATCGATATTCTTTCCAAAGGTAATAGCCAATTTCTGAAAGTTGATTTCTTGGCTGGAGACATCACCATATAACTTTAATCACCGGAGAAATGCAGTACATTCATTGAAGGTTGCTTGACACATGAAGAAACTATCATCGGCAAAGAGTAAGTGTTGGATTGATGGGCTATGTGTGACGATTTTCATGCTTGTTATGCTCCCATCAAGCTCGGCTTTGTTCATGACGTGGACTAGTGCTTCGGCACACAGAATAAAAATAAAAGGAGAAAGATGATCTCCTTGGCGAATACCTCTTTCCGACTTCACATATCCATAAGTTTGTCCATTGATCAAAATTGTGTAAGAGACCGAGCGAACACAAGTCATGATCCATGTAATCCATCGTTGATCAAAACCCATCATGTTAAACAGCTTCTCTAAGAAATCTCATTCGACTCAATCATATGCTTTTGACATATTCGTTTTGATCCCAATAAAATCATCCTTACACATCAGGTTCTTTTTCAAGCCATGAACCATCTCATTAGTGATCAATATATTGTCCGAGATTAATCTTCCGGAGACAAATGCACGTTGTGCAGGAGAGACAAGTTGCAGAAGAAACCTTTTAATACGCCCACACAAGATCTTGGATATTATCTTGTACGAGACAGAACATAATCTAATTGGTCTTAAATCTGTCATGACACACGGATTCGGTTTCTTCGGCAATAAGAAAAGCTGCATGAAGTTTCTGTCTTTCGGTAGATCCCCAGACTCGAAGAAAAGCTTTACCTCTTTTGTGACTTGATCACGTGTTATGTTCCAGAAACGTTGAAAAAAGGCTTCTGTCATACCATCAAACCTGGGTGCACTATCACTTTTGATAGCTTTCACAACCTTCCTTATTTCACCATCACCAACCGGTTTAGTGAAATATTCATTCATCTTTTGAGTTACCTGTGGCTGAAAGTTGTGGAAAAGCTCATCCCTCATATGTGGATTCGATGATTTAAACAGAGTTTTGAAATATTCAATCGCTATTTTTCACTTTTCTGGTTTAGAGAAATGATCAATGCCATTGTGATCCTTGAGCGATTGAATGATGTTCTTCATACATCTTGTCTTCACTTTACCGTGGAAGAATTTGGTGTTATGATCACCATCTTTAAGCCAATCCATCTTGCTTTTTTGTTTCCAATAGATCTCTTCATCATGAACTGCTTGTATTAGATCCTTTTTCATACTAGACATCCGTTGGAGGTTTGGCCGTTGCTTTTCAAATTTGAGATCAAGTTCAATTTGCTCCATCTAGATTTTTAAGTTACCATATGAGTTTCTCTTCCATTTAGCTATCTCTTTTCTACAAACACCAATTTGATCTGATAAGCCCCCACAATTATTCTAAATGTTCCACCCTCTGCGTATTTAATCCACAAAGCCAGGCTTTGCGCACCATCTATGATCAAAACTGAATCTTCTTCTCTGCCTCATGGTCTTGCCATGCACACTTGTCAGCAATGGCTGATGATCGGAGCTCCAGCGGGCTAAGTATTCCACGTGAGACCGATGAAATAAACTGAACCACTCAGAGTTCCCAAAGACTCGATCGAGTCTATATTGAATCCACATTTTTTCTTTGAGACCATTACCATTGATGATCTCACGAACCCCTGCCCAAGAGAATTTATTTCTAGAGTATGGTACTTCCTTGATTCTACATTCTGTAACCAATGTTCTGAATGCCTGGAAAGATACTTCTGGTCTGATCGTGCACCCCAACTTCTCAGAATTATTCATTAACTCATTGAAATCACCAGTGAGGAACAATGCTTCATCTCTATCAAAGCCGATGGTGGTAATTTCATCCCAAACCTCTTTTCTGTGCATTCTGTTTGGGTCCCCATATACAAAAGCAATGAAGTACTTAACTCCTCCTTCTTCGACCTTTGTATCAATCACTTTAGTACAAGAATACAGAACTTCCAGCTTGTGTGATCTTTCTAAAACAACGCTAACCCTCCGCTTAGATCCACTGGATTCACTATAAAGCTTCGATCATACCGTAACGATCTATGTAAACTACTAACGTGAGAACTAGAATTTTTAGTCTCTAAGAGAAACACAAAGTCCGAGAAATGTTCACGACACATTTCCTCAGACGTCGAACTGTCAGGTCACCTCTCAATCCCTGACAGCTCCGAGCACCAAACATCATTTGTGTCTCAAAAAAAAATGAAAGAAAAATAATTCGTTAGAGTGAAATTTGGAAAGTGAATCTTCAAGCACACATAGAAATAAATTAAAAAGATTTTAAAAAGTAAAACTGATGAAGATTAATGAGCAAAACTGTGAATATCTTATGTATAATTTAATGGAGAATCATGTGCCTCGAAATTGATGGAGAAAGTAGAGAGAAATGAGGTAAATTGGAGAAGAATTCAGCCAAAGGCCATTTTCATTTAAATTTAAAGAAAATAAGAGAATATATGAGTTGAGAGTGATAAAAAATTAGAAACGGAAGTACATAAATGCGGAGAAAAAAATTGGATTTTTTAATTATTGAAAAGATGTAATCGCGGGGAATAAAAGGTGATCTTTGGTAGAAACCATAGATATTTAAGATTTTTTTTGTTTAATTTCGATCTAAAAATAAAAAGTGAAAAATTGTATGATTGATACATCAGCATTGAACATGTGTGAGAAGGAGAAGGTTGCAGTTTTTTTATAAATCGACTTGTGATTTATTAAGAGTAGATGACAATCAAAAGTTTTGAATATAGACACTAAACACGGTTCACGTATTAGAAGTTTAGAACAAAGAATCCAACTTTACTATCACTAGGGTTTGTTAAGTAGGTGGTGTTTAGGGTAATTGAATAAAAGCTCATTTAATACGTATGGCTTGGCTTGGCTTGGCTTTGCCTTGACTTGTAAAAGTAAACTCAACTTGAATATACAATATACTTTTGATTATTGCCCCGACAAAATAATGTAAAATAATAGATGCGTTTGGTGGATATCGTTATGTATGTAGATCTTAGAGCATCAGCAACCACGTTACTCTCAGCGTGATTTCATAGGTACGTTTTTTATTTATTTATTTTTATTATTTTTTTCAGTTAAAAAAAATAATAATAATAATAAAAGAAGAGAATCAATCGCGGACCACCACGTGTCAGTGGGGCCCGTGAATAGTGAAAAAAACAGCTAAGAACCGATTTTTATATAAGGATTTTAAGAAACAATCTCGCCACGGTTTCTTAGGAATGTGGGTCTCACCCTCTTATTTTATTATTATTATTTTTTCTAGAACAGTGAAGGACTCCTTAAAAAGCCACCATTGGACTTGCTCTTATAAACGTCCCAAAATTACTTAAAATTAGGTCTCACGGATACTCGAATATTATATATACTTTTCTATGCAACAGCGTAAACAAAATTTAAGTAACAAATATTTATTTCAGAATTATAGTGTGGCCGAGGGTGCAGACAACACTACTAATTTCCACAAGTGATGCTTTTACGAAACTAATGAAAAAAAACCAAAAATATTTTTGAGCAAAAAGATCTCTCGATAAATTAATAACTCTTTAAATTATTAAAATACCTTCATCTCAGCAGTATTAATTTGTAGATGTTTAACTATATTTTTCTATGCAACAATATAAACAAAACTAAAGTAACAAATACTTATCTCATAATTATAGTGTCGGCGAGGGTACATACAACACTACTAATTTCCACGAGTGATGCTTTCGCGAAACTAATGAAAAGAACCCGAAAATAATTTTTTTATCCTAAATTGAGTTTTTGAACAAAATAATCTCTCGATAAATTATTAACTATTTAAATTAAAAAATATCTTCATCTCAGCAGTATTAATTTATAGAGGCTTAACTGTACTTTTCTATAACCAATAGAAACAAAATTAAAGTAACAAATATTTATCTTTGAACTATAGGCTCCGAATGGTAACAGAGTTTTCAATGTTGCGGGATAAGCGGATTTAAGTTGTGGTGCGGTACAATTGCGCTATGAGCGGAATGCGCGATTAGTGCAGCTATTGTAAAATAAAGCGATACGGAATAATGCTGATTGGTGAAAAAATTTACGGTGTGGAATCAATAAATGTTTTTTTGGTATAAAAGAAAATAAAATTTTGGTTTATAAATATATAAATATAATAATTATACTTATTTATTACGACAAATAAAACATAAATATTTTTTGCAAAATAAAGTTTTGTTTTATATATATAATAATATTTATTTCTCATCTGATTTGAAATAAAAAAATCACGAACACTAAATAATTATTACAATATTTATTAGTGTTGAGTGTTCGGATACCAGTTAGGATTCAGTTTGGGTTCATTCGGGGTCATATATTTAAATCTCGTTTGGGTTTTATACAAAAAACGGGTTTGGTTGGGTTCGGTTCAGATCTTTTCGAGTTCAGTTCGGGTTTAGCTACCGTTTAAATATCAAAAAATCCAAATTTATCGTGAAACAAAATTTGTTCAGGTATTTGTGTTGGATGTGAATCGGTTCCGTAAATTGTCAAATTTAGTGTTTACAAAAAAAATTCAGATATTTTCTTAAAAATAATAATTTAAATATATGTTAAACACACTATTATATATACACACACATACTGATAATCACAGTTGTAATATATATATATATATATATATATATATATATATATATATATATATA
>OVAN01004652.1:0-25333 GCA_900406275.1 Anastatica hierochuntica
TTCCTCGCAAATTTCTCTCGCAAATTGCGTGTTTTCTTGTAGTGTTTGTATGTCAAAAGAATATGCCTACACTGTCTGATTTTAACCTTCTAAAGAGAATCCATAGATATATTAAAGGAACGATGAGATTAAGGATCACATTTAATAAGGATACATATTGCAAACTCAAAGCATACAACAACAATGATTGGACAGGCTGTAAGCTCACATGAAGATCTAGTGAAGGCTATTGCACGTTTAGGTAGTAACTTGATCTCCTCGTCATTGAAAAAATAACCTATTATAGCTAAAATTTCTACGGAATCCGAATATATAGATCTCTATCAGAAACAACTTTAGAAATTACCTACATAAGTTTGCTTCTGAAAGAAATTGGTGTGCCTCTTCTTGATGCACCAGAACTCTTTTGTGATAGTTTGTCATTTGTATACTTAACAGGCCAATCTAACTTATCATGCGAGGACCAAACATTTCGGAACCCACTATCACTATTTAAGGGAACAAGTTTCACTTGGGTCTCTAATTATGAAACGTATACCACCCTACCAGATGATAGGAGACATATTTACAAAGTCACTCACGTATGCTTTGTTTTCATCTTTGAGGTAAAAACTAGGAGTCGATGTCTCACTTCTTCAAAGTTTGGGAGGGGCTATCAATGAAGCTCACTCGCAAAATGTCGTTCTCAATTACTTGGGCCAAATGAACCTCCAAGAAGGAGAAGAATGACAAGTAGGCCAACATTAGAGGTAAAGTCGAACCCACTAGCCAGCCCAAGCAGCAACAGTCATCTCCTTTGGCACATGAAAACGACAAAATAGAGAAGTTAAGAGCAGAGGAAGATGTGATAAAGAAAAAGGAAAAAGCATCACAAGCTCCAACAGATTTGAAGTTCTTGGATCTCCGCCTCATACATAGAGTGATAAGTGTCAAAATCTTGTAAACTCCCCTTTAGTACAAGAATGTTCGGTTATAAAAACCCTAAGGTTAAGCCAAAAGTGAATCAATGAAAAATATGACATTTTTCCTTCAAACCTTAAGGTTGATATCTTCTCTCTTATAATCGATCTACGCTAAGTGTTGAAATTCCACAATCTAATAAGTTTATCAGACATAAGAGAATACCATCGTGATTGGTGTTGTGAACATAATAAAATGGATTTGAATTCGGATACATCAAAGACAATGTTGGTTGTTCACCAGTAGCTGAAGCTGAAGATAGATTTTGTTGATTTGACAGATTCGACGTCGCTTGCATTCTTAAGATTTGACGAAGAAACTCAAATTCGAATGAAGAACTTATGATTGATTTTGTAAGTACAAAAAAGTCGATTGTGTCTAAATGAACACGAATAGAAAATTAATGAAGGATAGAAAACAAATTAGAGTATGGTTATTGAAGATCAAGAAATTATAAAGAAAATGTCAAAGGTATAAGAAACTCAAGAAATCAAATATGAATCTGATGATGAACTCGAATCATGAGATGAATCTTAAGAAATCTCTGACAGATCAAAGCAAATGAAAGAGATGATCCAGCAAATCTCATATATCATTTTATAATCTAGAGCTCGAGAAAGTTTGTTACGAAAAAGAAAAAAGGTATTACTATTCAAGTTAAAAACTTAAAATCAATGTATGTACATGAGTTTATTTATATACAAACTACTGAACCGAACCAAGGTAAATTATTTTCTTAAATCATATTTTCACGAATTTTTTCATTAGAGTAGGCATTCAGGTATCCGTTAGGGTACAATTCAAGTTCATTCGGATTTCGGATTTTCGGAGTCATAGGTTTAAGTTTCGTTCGTATATTTGCATATTCGATTCAGGTACGGATACCTGTTTAAGTTAACTAAAAATTTTTAAAATCCCAATTTGCTTAATTTTTTTCAAAAATTATAAAATAAAAATAGTGTAATACATATAAATATAATTAATATATGATTATATAGCTAAAATGAACATGAAATTAAGTATTTGAATTACTAATTCATTTATTGGATACTTGTTTTTGGTTTTTATTCGGATTTTCAAGAACTTTTGGATACTTATTCAGATTCGAATTCAGGTTTGGTTCGAGTTTTTCTAGGTTTTTTTTGGGTTTTTCGAGTTTTTCTGAATACCTACTCGGATTCGAATTTGGTTCAGATAATATCCGATACCTGAAATATAGTGAAATGAAATTCGTTTGGATATTTGTGTCGGCTTCGGTTCAGTTTGATACCAATTTTTTTCGATTCGATCCAGTTTGGATTTTCGAATTCAATTTTTGGGATCAAAAAACCAAAACCGGTCAATTCTTTATCATATTTTTAAGATACGAAAGATGTTGATGTAGTTTTTTGAAAGAGATTAAGAACTCAACATGAGATGTTACACTTGGAGAGGTTGGGGTGTGAGGTAGTGGCTATTACAGATAGAAGATTCAACAGAAATGCAGAGTTCTATCACAGTGTCTGAGACAATTGATGATGATGCAGAGAACTTGAAGATGCAGGGTCTCTGAGACAGTGTCAGAAGATGACGGTGCTACAAAGGCTCTAACAGCAGAAGAGTGAAGAAACAAGAGGTGTAACAGTACTTGTCACAGTACTTGTTACAGTGCGTGTTACAGTACTTGTGACAGTACCTGTGACAGTAAGGAAAATGACGTTGTCACATGAGTGGAAGCGACAACAGGATTCTAGATAAGGATGTGGAAGATACTGCGAATCAGGAAAATTCAGAGGATCTTGGCTGCTGGAGTTTGTTGAAGAATATTCTTTAGAAGATATTGTGAAGAAGATAATTATTAAATACTATTGTGGTTATATTTCATAATTATCTATTAGTTTTTAGGGTTTTATTCTATAGGTATTAATAGAATAGAATTGTGTGATTTTTTTAGTTGAACGTTTTTGAGAGAGAGAGCGACTTAGCTAAAGGGTTTTCATAGGCTTGTAAGCAAGGAGAAACACAAGGGCTAAGGTGAGAGGACTTTTATGATCTTGTATTCAATCAAAAAGTCGTGTTAGGCTAGAGATTCTGTTCAAAACTATACTTGTAAGTTTCTTTTGAAAGGGTTCTAGTAATACATGTTTTCTTTGTAGAGAAACCCTCTCTTGCACTTCATGTTCTAAGCTTCTGTCGTATGTCGCATCACACAGTTTTTGTAGTAGTACTCGTGTTACAAGTCATGGTGTTGTTCTGGCACTTTCAATTGGTATCAGAGCGGGTCACTCGTTCGTATTACAACAGGTGAGATCCTGTGACAAACATGGAGAACTACAGCGAGTTGATACCTACTACAAAGGTGATACTTAATGGTTCAAACTATGGATTGTGGAAGTCAAAAATAAGAACAATCATAAGAGGAATTGATGCAATGACGTGGAAGACAGTTTTGTCAGGGTGGTCTGAACCAGCAATTCAAAATGAAGTCGGGGTCAAGATTCCAAAGCCAGAAGAGGATTGGACTGTAACAGATATGAAGATGGCTAAGTACAACTCTAGAGCTTTGTCAGCAATTCATGCAAGTGTTACAGATGCGAATTTTGAAATGATACAAGGATGCGAAACTGCAAAGGAGGCTTGGGACATCCTGCAGACAAATTTTGAAGGAACAACAAATGTGCAAACATTAAGGAAGGATTTACTTGCTTCAAGATTCGAGAATCTCATGATGGGGGAGCGTGATTCTATTGAGGATTTCAGTTCACTAATAAGTGTCATAGCACAAGAAGCTCTGAATTTTTGAAAAAAGTACAAGGATAAAAAGTTGGTGAAGAAACTTTTGAGGTGCTTGCCTTCGAAGTACACAGCCTATAAGGTTGCTATGTCAATGTCTCTTAACACTGATGAAATAGGTTTTGATGAAGTGGTTGGTATGCTTCGAGCACATGAGATGGAACTAGATGCTAATTGTAAGACAGGCAAAGGTGTTGCACTAATGTCTCATGATGTGGTACAACAGGAAGACGAAGTCGAAGATCCTGTAAGACAATTTATCAGAAGATTTGACAGAGCGCTACAGAGAATTGAGCAGGGACAGAGTCAGAAAAGGTTCATTGCAACAAAGAGAGTATCTGACACAACAAAGTGTGTCAAGAAGGTTGGAACTAATTTTTTTTGAATGCAATGGGTATGGTCATCTTAGAACCGAATGTCCGACAGTGAGAAGACGAGAAGTTAGGTGCTACGAATGTAAAGGTTTCGGACACATACAACTGGAATGTGTCAATCATCAGAAGCATTCAAAGGAAGATATTGCAGAAGAAGATGAGATGAATAACTTTGTGACATTCTTTGGGATTGCTGAATACCAAGAAGGAAAAGAAGTGTCACAATCTTACTCAGAAGATGATGTCACAGATGATGAGCAGAACAATGATATATTTCAGAACTATCAACAGGTGTGTCAGACATTGGTCAAGCTTGGAAAAGACAATGTTTGGTTAATTAAAGAGAAAGAACATCTCGAGTCAGTGGTGAGTGTACTACAAAATGACCTACAGGCTGAGAAGAAGATTAGCTGTGAGAGTCTGCGTCTGATGAAGGAGAAATTAGCACTTGCGACAAAGGCAGACATGCTACTGAAAGAAGTACAAGCTGAGGAGAGAATATCTCAAGATCTTCAAGAGAAACTTGATCATCAGTACAAGATCATCAAAATGCTTACTGGATCACAACAACTTGATAAGATCATGAGATATGGCAGAACGGAGCAACCAACAAGAGGATTTAGATATAAAGGATATGCAACATCAGATTCAGGGTCAATCAAGTTTGTGTCTAGCAAGGTGCCACAAAAGGAGAATTCAGAAATAATGAGTAGCTCTGAAAGAAGAACAGATGCAATAAAAGGTGTGTCAAATGAATCAGAAAGTAGATCATCAAGAAAATCATGCTGCTATTTCTGTGGTAAGCAAGGACATATCAAGGCTCACTGTTACAAATTCAAAGGAAGGACAAGTCAACTCCTAAAGAAAGGGAAATTTTGGTGGAATGGCTGTCAAAAACAAGTGTGGATGAAGAAGTCTGATTTACGACAAGATGTGTCAAAGTGTAATTCGCAGACTGTGACAGGAAGTGTGTCACATCGTACAACAGATCCGGGAAAGCAACACAATGAACCTCGACAGCCTGTACGACAGGGAGATTATTATCATGGAGATCAAGGCCATGCTCAACTGAGCTATTTTAGGTACAGTCAAGGGGGTCATCAACCTCATATTGCAAGACGAAGATGCTTCTCCAATTAACTTTAATCATATTGTGAACTCAAGAAGGGGAGAGAGACTTATAAGTGTTGAGTTCACAAACATGGTCAAAGAGGGAGAGGAAGATCAGAGAAGGTTGGTGGGATGAAATTAAGGGAGAGTTTGATGTGTCACATCAAAGTTTGAGGTTGTATGATGATTAGCTGTTGGAGTTCTCAAACTCAGTCATCAAGGGAGACATTGTTAATGTTGTGCTAACTAGTTTGAGAAGCTATTATAGCAGGATGTGATGGTGCAAGAAGCTGTTGAAGAAGAATGTGGTACAACCGGTGTAACAGAAGTGATACCAGTGCATATTCCGCAGTGAATGATGCTTGAGTTCTAAATCTCGGTCGAAAAGGGAGAGATTGTTGATGTAGTTTTTTGAAAGAGATTAAGAACTCAACATGAGATGTTACACTTGGAGAGGTAGAGGTCTGAGGTAGTGTCTGCTACAGATAGAAGATTCAGCAGAAATGCAGAGTTCTATCACAATGTCTGAGACAATTGATGATGATGCAGAGAACTTGAAGATGTAGGGTCTTTGAGACAGTGTCAGACAGATGACGGTGCTACAGAGGCTCAAACAGCAGAAGAGTGAAGAAACAAGAGGTGTAACAGTACTTGTCATAGTACTTATTACAGTGCGTGTTATAGTACTTGTGACAGTACTTGTGATAGTAAGGAAAATGATGTTGTCACAGGAGTGGAAGCGACAACAGGATTCTGGATAAGGATGTGGAAGATATTGCGAATCAGGAAGATTCAGAGGATCTTGGCTGCTGGTGTTTGTTGAAGAATATTCTTTAGAAGATATTGTGAAGAAGATAATTATTGAAATATTATTGTTGTTATATTTCATAATTATCTATTAGTTTTTAGGGTTTTATTCTATGGGTATTAATAGAATAGAATTGTGTGATTTTTCTAGTTTAACGTTTTTGAGAGAGAGAGAGAGAGACTTAGCTAAAGGATTTTCATAGGCTTGTAAGCAAGGGGAAACAGAAGGGCTAAGGTGAGAGGACTTTTGTGATCTTGTATTCGATCAAAAAGTCGTGTTAGGCTAGAGATTCTGTTCAAAATTATACTTTTAAGTTTCTTTTGAAGGGGTTCTAGTAATACATGTTTTCTTTGTAGAGAAACTCTCTCTTGCACTTCATGTTCTAAGCTTCTGTCATATGTCGCATCACACAGTTTCTGTAATAGTACTCGTGTTACACGTCCTGGTGTAGTTTGTGAGGGTTTGAAAGAGCCGAGAAGACTGGTGGCACAAAGGATGGCTGTGTGACTCAGATGTGACTAGGATTAACATGTGGAGCTGATGTGTCAAGCTCGTGAAAATATGGAAAGAAGAGAAGATTTACGTATCTTGGAAGATAACGTCAAGATTCTCTAGGTTAAGGAAGAACGCCTATTTAAGAAAAGAAAAGAGGAAGAGGCAAGGCGTGCGAATTGTGAGAGAGAGAGTTCTTGTGAAAAAGGTTTTTCTGCCTTCTTAGGGTTTGGGTTAAACAAGCAGCTGTTGCTGCTTTCTAGCTAGGAAAGGTTTAGATATTGGTCAGTGGTTTTAGCAAAGAAAAGCTATTAACGTAAAACTGATCAAACAAAGACTTGTAATTTTTGTTTGAGTGATATCAAATAAAAGTGTCTTGAGTGATTTCTGAGTTTTAAGTTTATTTCAACGCATCCGTTCTAACAATTGGTATCAGAGCAATCAACCAACATACAGGTTGAGATCTTGATAGAAAAGAATGGACGCTGAAAAAGAACTTATAGCAGTTCAGAAACCTATTATTCTTGATGAAAACAACTATGGTCATTGGAAGGTTAAGATGATTCAGCTGATCAGGTCAGTTGATGAAGACGCATGGACCTCCGCTGAAGAAGGATGGGAGGAACCATATGTTGTCTCAGCATACGGAGAGAAGCTCCCAAAACCCAAGGATAAGTGGACATATGCTGAAAAACTTGCATCAAAGTTAAATTCAAAGCCATGACTGTGATTTTTGGAGCTGTTGATCTGGAACAGTTTAAGCTAATCCAAGGCAGTGAGTCAGCTAAAGAAGCATGGGATATCTTGAGAAATTCGTCTGAAGGAGATTCAAGCGTAAATAGAACCCGACTGGATCATCTGGCTTTGCAATTTGAGAATTTGAGAATGGAACCTGATGAATCCATTAAAAGTTTTAGTTCCAAGCTTAGCGCCATGGCACACGAAGCTTTTGTGTTAGGTAAAAAATACAAAGAAAAGAAACTCGTGAAAAAACTTCTGAGATGCTTGCCTCCAAAATATGATGCACACAAAGTCGTGCTAAAGATGACTGAAAACACTGATACGCTTAAGTTTGAGAAGCTTGTGGGAATGCTCAAAGCGAAGAGATGGAAGCCGCTGCAAATTTGAATAACACACACAAGGGTGTGGCACTGACTGTTACAGAAAAGGATGAACGCTTTCAAAAACTTGAAGGCAACATGAGTCTGCTGGCAAAAATTTTTGGGAAGATGTTGAAACGAGTAGAGAAAGGTACCAACAAGACATTAAATCGCTCGGTTAGATATGGTGAAGAAAAACTGGGACGACCAGATTCAGAGCCTTTCGCCATGAGGAATTTTCGTTCTGATAAGGACACTGGAAGGAAGAAATCGGACATCCAATGCTTTGAGTGTGAGGGTTATGGTCATGTCAGAATGGATTGTCCTCTGACTAAACGCAAAGAGATTCGATGCTCTGAGTACAAAGGCTTTGGTCATGTAAAAATGGAGTGTCCAAATCTCTCTAAAAGAAAGGAAAGATCTTTTCTTTGCTTCAGTGACTCTGAGACAGATGAGGATGATGACTCTGATATGCTGAATTTTGTTACTTTTTCCGCTAGAACAGACGAGTCCAAGAACAGAGTAGAATCTGATTCTGAAAGCGAGTGTGATCAGGAAATTGACCCTAAGTTGGAATACCGTAAAATGTACGATAGCTGGGTTAAGCTAAGCAATAACAATCTAAAGCTGGAGAAAGAGAAAGTTATGCTGAAGGCAAAGGTAAACATACTAGAACTGGAAAGTGTTCCAGTTCAAAAGGAGGAAGCCAAAACAGAGACTCAAACTGATAACAATGTGTCACTCAATCAGAAGACTGAGTTACACATCAAGTCGATGGAGTCAAGACTGGATCACATGCAGGATGTCATTGACCAAGAAAGAGAAAAGTCGAAAAATCTTGAGTATACCCTACAGGAAAATCGGAAGAAAATCCGTATGTTGAATTCAGGCACTGAAAACCTGGAGCATATAATGTCAATTGAACAACCACCTAAAGTCAACTGGGGATTGGGATATACTCGATTTAAAGGAGAAACAGCCCCTGGAACACAAGAAGAAGTGTTTCTTGGGAACTTTGTGAAAAGCAATCGTAATAGTCATGTGGAAGAATCAAATGTGAAAACTGAAATAAGATTGGCTGATATGAAACCAAGCAAGTTGCAGCAAACAAGCGTGAAAGCTCCCCAACCCAGGACACAAGCCCAGCTGACCACCTATGTCAGAAACAGAGGATGTTTATTCTGTGGAAAACCTAATCATAGGGTGAAACATTTTTTTCTGAGAAGAAGAAGAATCGGCCATGCTTGGAGGACCATGCTATGCTATATGGAGCCTACTAAAGTCGGTATGGTATGGATTACGAAGAAAGTTTTATACGCCTTAACTGAACATATGACAGAAACCAAGAAAGATGTGACTAAAGAGACTAACGCCGATCCAGAAGGGAGCTTACTGTTGACCTGCAACTTTGCTCAACTAAACACCTGTGATGTGAGTGATACAAGCAACTTATGTGACTTACAGGCAGAAAACTCAAAGGTTGAGGTACCAATGCTCAACAATGCGGCATACACTTCCGTTAAAGCCGAAGATGCAGCTAAATGGAATTTTGATAGTGGATGTTAACGTTACATGACTAGAGATGCTCAGTCTCTGCGGATACATACTAAATTAAAAGGAGGAAAGGTAACCTTCGGTGATGGTGGTCAGGGGAGAATACAAGGTGTTGGCACACTAGACCTATCAGATAATCCACAGCTAGCAAATGTGTATCTAGTTGAAGGTCTCAAGGCTAACCTAATAAGTATTAGTCAGCTATGTGATGAAGGGTTGAAGGTAATATTTACCAAAATAGAGTGTGAGGTTGTGGATGAGAAAGGAAACATCATTCTTTATGGAATTCGGTCTGGCAACAATTGTTATATGTGGAGACCATCTGAGAAGTGTATGTCAGTTGTAGCATCCAAGCTTGATCTGTGGCACAAGAAGTTGGGGCACATGAACACTAGAGCTCTATGCCGCCTGGTAGAGTCTGAAGTGGTGAGAGGGGTACCAAAACTGGAAGACAAGTATGAAATAGTATGCGAGGCCTATAACAAGGGAAAGCAGGTCAAAGTTCACCACAGTAGGGTCACAGACATAACTACCAAACGAGTTCTGGAACTAATTCATATGGATCTTATGGGACCAGTTCAAACTGAAAGTATCTATGGGAAAAGATATGTTTTCGTTTTGGTTGATGACTTCTCACGATATACTTGGGTTAGGTTTATGCGATAAAAGAGTGAAGCATCTGAAAGTTTCAAGATACTTGCCTTACAACTCAAGACCGAGAAAGGAAGCATAATCCACATCAGAAGTGACCGAGGTGGAGAATTTGTAAATGAGAATTTTGCGAGATTATGTCAAAGTCAAGGAATAAGGCATCAGTTCTCAGCACCACGAACACCTCAACAGAATGGAGTGATTGAAAGGAAGAATAGAACTCTTCAGGAAATGGGCAGAGCAATGATGCAAGGAAACAGTGTGACACACAGATTCTGGGCAGAAGCGATAAATACAGCGTGTTACATTATCAACCGTGTGTACGTGAAACCTGGTTCCACAATGACTCCCTACGAAATCTGGAAAGGGAAGACCCCAAATCTTAGTTACTTTCATGTTTTTGGATGTGTTTGCTACATCTTAAATGACAAGGACAACCTGGGTAAATTTGACTCACGAAGTGATGAAGGGATCTTTCTGGGCTACGCGACTAACAATATGGCTTTTCGTGCTTTCAATCAAAGAACTCAAATGGTGGTGAAATCAGTGAACATTGTGTTTGATGACAACAACAGCTCACAACTTCAAGAAATCGTATTGACAGAAAGTGAGTCATACAGGGGTAGATTGTCTCATCAGAATCCAGAATCTGATGATATGAAAATTGAAGAAGTGGAAGAGCAATCTGAAAGACCTGTTGTTCAAGTGCACAAAAACCATTCGGCTGAGGATCTCACTGGAGATCTAAATGATGGAAGAATCACGCGTAAGAAGAAGATAAATTTCAAAGAAATGGTACTGCTTGCTGAAATCGTTGAATTTGGATGCTTTGTCTCTCTCATAGAACCGAAAAACATTCAAGAAGCCCTTGAAGATGAATTTTGGACAAATGCATGTCATGAAGAGTTAGAACAGTTCTCACGACTTCAAGTGTGGGATTTGGTTACCAGACCAAAAGATGTGAACGTCATTGGGACAAAGTGGATCTTTAAGAACAAGATAGATGAAAATGACAATGTTGTCAGAAACAAAGCAAGATTGGTAGCTCAGGGGTATACACAGGTTGAAGGAGTAGATTTTGACGAGACTTTTGCACCTGTGGCTAGGCTAGAATCCATAAGACTTTTGCTTGGTATTGCCTGTGACTTGAAGTTCAAGTTATACCAGATGGATGTGAAGAGTGCGTTTCTAAATGGATTACTCCAGGAGGAAGTTTACGTAGCTCAGCCTAAGGGTTTTGAGGATCCAGACTTACCTGACCATGTCTATCATCTGAAAAAGGCCTTGTACGGTCTGAAACAAGCGCCTAGGGCATGGTATGAAAGGTTAGCACAATTCTTGCTTGTGCCAGGATTTGTCCGAGGAAATTTGGATAAAAAGTTATTCATTTTGACAAAGAATGAAGATTTTCTGGTAGTACAAGTGTACGTCGATGATATCATGTTTGGAGGAACAGACCAAGCCCTGGTTGATGAGTTTGTCTCAACCATGACTAAAGAATTTGAGATGAGCTTGGTCGGAGAACTGACTTACTTTTTAGGATTGCAAGTAAAACAGTTAGAGGATGGGATATTCATCTCACAGGCGTCATATGCTCGAAACTTAATCAAGAGATTCGAGATGCAAACCGCAAAAGAATCTAAGAATCCAATGAGCACTACTACCAAACTATCTAAGGATAAGAAAGGTGTCAAAGTGAATGAAAAACTCTACAGAGCTATTATCGGGAGCTTACTTTATCTCACAGAAAGTAGGCCTGATTTGTGCTACAGTGTAGGACTGTGTGCCAGATATCAAGCAAGTCCTGGAGAATCCCATATGCTGCCAGTCAAACGTATCCTTAAATATGTTAAAGGGACTCTAGATTTTGGTGTTTATTTTACCAAGGATACTAACTCTAACCTTGCAGGTTTTTGTGGTGCAGACTGGGCAGGAAGTTTAGACGATCGAAAGAGCACCTCAGGAGGATGTTTCTTTATGGGAAACAACCTAATTGCTTGGCACAACAAGAAGCAAAATTGTGTCACTCTGTCAACCGCTGAGGCAGAATATATTGCACTAGGTAGTTGTTGCACTCAACTACTGTGGATGAAGCAAATGCTCAACGATTATGGTATTCATATTGACTCTTTTCTCATTTTCTTTGATAATGTGAGTGCTATCAATATATCGAAAAATCATGTTCAGCATTCTAGAACCAAACATGTTGATATTAGACACCACTTTGTTAAAGAAATTGTTGAGGAGAAACTTGCAATTATTGAGCATGTTACTACAGATAGACAGCTTGCTGACTTGTTCACTAAACCTCTAGATCTAAACACCTTTTGTCGTCTGAGAAAGGCTTTAGGAATATGTGAAATTTAGTGTGTCACCCCATAGCATGTTGTGTGTTCATTAAGACCATCTATCACTTTTCATTGTTCTAAATCCCTGTTCCTTATCACCAAAAATCTAAAACATCTGTTCGACTAGTGAGACAGTACCATTTACAGGTTGGGTTTATGACAATCCTTATGTGTTGTGTTACTTTAATAAATAAAAAAAATGGAGAATCGGAGGAAAAAATAAAATGATACCCTAGAAAATTAGGGATATTCGATTCTCAAGCTAAGAAATCAATAAAAAAAAATGATACCCTAGAAAATTAGGGAAAATTGATTTCAAGTATAACACAAGTATTAATTGCATGACCTAGTCTGTTCAGGGACCTCTCAAATCAAGGAGTGTGGACACCTATCCTGGATAAAGACAATCTCTCCTTGCTTAGTTGATTAGTTGCCCTTATTTTGACGCATTCTCAACCTTATGGATTGTGATATGAGTGGTCTATAAAAACACCATATGTCTTGAATTGTGGTCACCATAAAAGGGAGTGAACGTGTCAGCCTACTATCGTGTAACCTCTGCTTGTTTATTCAAGTGTCTACCTTGCAAGTATCTATCTTTGTGCCATTCAGTCATGTTTTGTGTTTCTATTATGTTTTATGCTACTATTCTTATGTGTTGTGGATGGTTCCAGTATTAGCTAAGCATGCTGATTTATGGGCCGAAAAGCCCAACTGCTTATGTTTTGCTAAAGATCAGCCAAAAGTTGTGTCGTTTTTGTGAGGCGGTTTGTGTTTCAGAAAAAGCGGGAAAATCTCTTTTAACATCAGATGGGTGTGTCTCACAAACCCTAATTGTGCCGTCAACCGTCTCATCACAAATCTCTCTACCGATTGTGGCTCTCGAATCGTTTCAATATGACCCTTACACGCCATCAGCGTGAAGCCCTTCAATGTGTCGCGGCTGCCTCGGTACCGTCTCGACCATTCCCGCCTGGATCTGAGCCTCCAATCATCACTATTGACGGTTCTTCTGAGGAACCACGTCAATCTCGACATCGGTCTGGGAAGGAACCCATGACATCTCAGGAAGAGGACTGGGATGATGTTCCTGTCTTTGATGAACATGCAGAGCATCAGGATGAAGAAGAAAATTTTCATAATGACAGAGAAGGAATCGATTGTGGGTATGCTCCTTTTGAGTTGCGCATGGAAGAGAATCGACGAGTACATCTTCGCAAGACTCAGATGTTCCCAGTCATTTACAGCATTCTCCCCGTGCGCCCTTTCAACCAGAAAATTCTCACACCAAAAGGAGCAGAAGCTTATAAGAGTTTCAAGGTACGCTCATTTCTTGATCAAAAGTATATGCCTTTGGGGAAGCCTAATATGTTGGGAGCCGAAGATATTGTTAGACCTGTTGGGATGTTGTTGTCGGTCATAGAGGTTGATCAATATGTAGAACAAGTAGTCAGAGAGTTTTACAACAATCTTGGTGATTTTGCATCAAACTCCATGGATATGTGTTTGGTCTACTTGCGTGCTGAACTTTATCAGTTCTCTCATGATCTCATCAACCGGATGTTCATTAGACCACCTGACACACATCCTACTCGTGTCTCTGAAGTCTACATGGATGAGCCACTTTCTGAGGCTATTATGTTGCTTACTGGAGGTCGCAAGAATCGCTGGGAGGAGTTCCAATCGAAGCATCTTACTCCTATTATGGCTATTCTTTACAAGCTTTGTTGTAGGAATTGGATTCCCTCTGCCAACAGCACTACTATGACACAGATCAGGGCCAAATTTATCTACATGCTATGCAACTATAAAAGGTTTAGCTTTGAGAGGCTTGTGTATGAGCAAATCCTGGAAGTATCCAGGCACCCTGATCAGCTTAGTCTTCGTTTGCCTTTCCCCAATCTCATCTTTCAGCTTCTTCGGTTTCAATGAATTTTTCCTGTGTACCGCAAGGACAAAACCTCTCCTGCACCTCGGGTTGTCTCCCTGGATAAGAGTGCTCGTGGTTCTGGTGGAGAACATGATCCTGCGCCTCCATCATTGGCATTTGATCTCAAGAATTTGAAAAGAATGATCTATCAGATGGAAATGCGTTTGAAAGGTAAGTTATCTTCTCTTTGTCAGTTAAACTGCTCTTTCCTCACCTTGTTTTTGTATGATTATACAACCAATCAGGGGGAGAATATGGTGTGTATGTTCGTGAAGACTCTGATGATGGCGCTTCCTCTGCCGGTGCTATGGAGGATTCTGACTGATGCAGTCAGTTGGTGTTACTGAGTTGTCGGGTCTAGTCTGTAATCTGTCTATGAAATTTGGTGTGTTGTAACAGGATCAGTTGTGTCTTGTTTCTATTTAACTGATGTTTCCTGTGTGTCAAAAACTTGTTTGGTCTATGGTTGACTCTATGGATATGTGTTTCAGACTAATCTCTAATTTGTGTGAGGTTAAGTATGAGATTGTTTCTGTTTAAGCTGCTATTTAGACAGGTGCTTGGATTGACATAATCAAACAAAATGGGGGAGACTCTGAGGGTTTGAAAGAGCCGAGAAGACTGGTGGCACAAAGGAGGGTTGTGTGACTCAGATGTGACAAGGATTAACACGTGAAGCTGATGTGTCAAGCTCGTGAAAATATGGAAAGAAGAGAAGATTTACGTATCTTGGAAGATAGCGTCTAGATTCTCTAGGTTAAGGAAGAACGCATATTTAAGAAAAGAAAAGAGGAAGAGGCAAGGGGTGCGAATTGTGAGAGAGAGTTCTTGTGAAAAAGATTTTTCTGCCTTCTTAGGGTTTGGGTTAAACAAGCAGTTGTTGCTGCTTTCTAGATAGGAAGAGTTTAGATATTGGTCAGTGGTTTTAACAAAGAAAAACTATTAACGTAAAACTGATCAAACAAAGACTTGTAAGTTTTGTTTGAGTGATATCTAATAAAAACGTCTTGAGTGATTTCTGAGTTCTAAGTTTATTTCAACGCATTCGTTCTAACATAGTTCTCGCACTTTCAAAAGATGTCGTTCATATTCGAGACGAATGAGAAAGTGAAAAGATATTTGATATCTAGAAGGTATTCACGGACCTAGGTATAGAGGTATAGTAATGTTTGATAACCGAAACTTAACACGTGACTTTCATTGAACCACTCAAAATAAAACACAAAGGTCGAATCAATTCGATATGAGAGATCTCTGTGGTGTATTGATGCAAGAATGGGTAATAGATGTAAGAGATGTGATTGATTGGCCATGTTTTGTTTTTTAAAGTAATATACAAATCCCCTCTGATACTACTAGTGCCATGACAATGTACACATTTTGATATTCAAACTCAACTTCTCGTGAATTACCACTTATATATATAAACTTTAGGCACCTTTTCACTTTCCAGTTTGAGTTCTTTTTTTTTGTGTCAACAGCTTTTAATAACTACTAGATTATTATCTGCCCTAAGTGCAGTATCTTTTAGGGTAATTTTGTGGAATATATATATCCACTATTTAAATTTACAGTCTAACCCTTATGTTATTTAGATTGTTAGTAACTTTTGGTTTAATTGTGGACCACTATCTCCCTCTTGAGCGAGTGAGTTATTTTATTTGCCCTTATACCCCATAAAACTTCAAATGGCTCTACAAGTTTATACATATACCCAAACGAAATTATAAATACACGAAAAAAGTAGATTTTTTTCTCTTTCTAACGTGTTTTGAATTTTTCGAAACGGATATATATTTTAACTGTAAGGAATTGTATACTATTTAAATAGACAATTTATTTTTATATAGTATGTCTATTTATTACAAAAATTTAACTTTCATATAAGATAGTATAAAAAGTACGACAATAGACTATTTTTAAATAGACTGTCTATTTCTGCGCGTCTATTAATTTCACAAATAACCAAACATCAAGGATGAAGAAATGTGATTGGGGTTCACAGTTTTATTTGGTAATGTTAAAAGTATCACAACACAAAGTTTTGAGAAGGAGCGATCTAAACAAAAAATTGAAAGAAGAGAAAACTATGTTAAGCAACAAATAGATCATCTATTTGTTGCAACATGTCTATAAGATGAAAAAGACAAACTCGTCATAAAATTTTGGAAACAATAGGTTTTCTTTAGGTGCTATAAATTTAGTTAATGTGGGTGAGATGACTAATCAACCAAAACTTACAAAATCAACTGTTAAAATAATGTAATTTTCAGTTTACATATACAGAAATAGTACTTAATAATGGCGTTGTTTACTAATTATATTGGGTTAATTTGGGAGTGTATTACATAATTACACAATCAACTAGTTGTTAAGTGAAAAATTATGGGGAATGGTAATTAAGCGGATGCATTGCATAATTACAAATTATATAATTAAATGCAACAACATAAAATGTTAAAAATCGCTAATTACATAATAGTTGAACCATGTTATAAACTAAAAGTTAAAAATTGTTAACTGTATAACATAAAACGAAAAATAGAAAGACTGTTTCATGTAGACGGACTATTATGTACGTATGAGAGTGGGGGAGTGTGAGAGTAGAGAGGAGGGGCAAAATCGGGATTAATACAAGTTACATCCCTTTTGACTAGAGATGTCAATTAGGTTCTCCCGCGACCAATTGTCCCGCCCGCTGCGGTCTTAATTCCATTTGAATCGTTGCGGGTCGTAACGCCGCGGGCCGCGGTCCCCGTGAGAGTTGACCAATCCCGACATGCACCTATATAAGCGGTTAGCAGGTCGTCTCGCGGGTCATCGAGAATAGAAACTTTGAGGCTATACACTAATATAGCTAGAATGAGTTTGTGTTCTATTTTGAGTTTTATGATTCAGATTGAGTTTTCAAAAAACAAGAAAACGAAAACTGAATGTTAACGAGTTGTTAAAAACTCATTCGGATTGACCATATATACACATATATATAAATGATAATTGGGTAATAGTTGAAAATAAATCAACATTGTTTTTCTCCGTTAACACCCATTCGTCGGTAATATAGTCACATTTTTAATCACTAGATCAATCCCTTAAGATGATTTACATATTTACAAAAAATTAGTAATCTTTTAATCTATTCGATGATATAAATATTAATGGCGTACAGAAATATATATCTACATATAAAACAAGATGTCATTTCATGAACCATCATAATTTTTGTAGGGAAGGTTAATTGAAAATATTGTTTTAGTTCGAAGTGGATTATTTCAGAAAATGCGATATGGTTCATTTCTTTTAAAACCAAAGCTAAGTTTAAATTTGACAATTTTCATCATTAAATTTCCTTATATTTTTTTTTTACTTATCAAAGTTTCAAAGAGAATAGATAGTTAGAGTTTAAAACATACATAATATATCTAGAAATCCACTAGAACACTAGTACAATCAACCCGCAAACAACCCGCGGAAACCAGCGGTCAAGCCCGCCAAAACCCGCGGACCATACGAGCCCAGCCCGCGTGACCCGCATTTTTATGAACAATTTTTAACATGTCCAAACCCGCTCCGCAATGGTCTTACTTGGGCCTAACCCACGGGTTACGGTCCACATTGACAACTCTACCTTTTGTCTTGTTAGAAGATCATATACTTCAATAATGATGCTTTCTTGATTATTTAGTCTAATTTCCCTATTTTTTATAATTTCATTTTACCAAAATATTATATATATATATATATGATTTATAATTAAATTAATACTACCAAAATCGTGCATACAAATTTAACAAAAATATGTAAAAAAATGTTAATATTGTTGCATTTTATAAGTATCAAAAATAAAAGTAAAAGATAGTAATACTATCTTGATTACTCAGACTACTTATTTTATATACAACAACCTTTTTCTTAAATAAAAGAAATCATAATAAAAGCAAACACATAAAACATCAATAACTGAAATTGAATATTATATTAGTAAATACACTTTAAAATTTTACTAAACCACATAATTTGTAGACTATTTGTTTAACAAGACAAGACCAAAGTTGTGAATTACATTAAACAAGAAATAGAAATACTACTAAAGATAAAATGACTATTTTTGCGAGTATTATATAATGACAATTTCTGCGAATATTTAAACAATCCAAATAACAAATATCAATGAAAGGTAAACATAAATTTACTTACACGTAAATGTTTAGTGAACATATAATAAGAACTTTAATTTACAAATGTAAGTTATATTAGGGTGATTTAATTATAAATAGAGAGAATTTGATCTACTCTAGTAATACAAATAATATTCAATATAATATACTCAATTAGCCATAAGTCTATTTTTTCATATATATAATTAGTACAAATAACAAAACATAATGGTAAAATAAAATAAAACTTAGTTATACATAATAGGTAAATGAACATATAAAATAAATATTTATGTGAAAAAATTAGTTATAATATGATTATCACTAAAACATTTTTTTGGGAGGGGTATTTTATAAGAAATATGTGTTAAAGTGATTGTTTTGTCTAGAAAAACAAAACGAGAAATATTGTAGAAAATATATGCGTGTTTTCTTTAACTACAAATAAGATTTTTTTACTATTTTTCCATATTTCCCCAATAAAATACTATGAACAATTTTTAAAGCTATTCTATAACTGTTTAATATATATAATGGCTCTATTTGTAATATTTACCTATCTGTATTATTTTCCCCAGCTTTTTTAAATCATACAAGTTTGTTCTTATTGTGGGTCTAAAGCTTCTTTAGTCATAGCATTTAGTTAATTACCGAATCTTTTTATTCTTTAATATACTTTTTCAATATTTGAATTTAGTAATTTACAAGATACGGTGCTCCTAGAGTACAGAGTCTAAACTCCTGAAAAGTGGAATTATCTAGTAAGTGAAGAAGTCAAGCCTCTTATTCAGCAAAAGATGGGAATCTTTAATGAAGGAAGGGCAGAGAATTATCTAGGTCTTCTAGAGTGTTTTAGCAAATCAAGAACGGAACTTCTGAGCTATATCCATAAGAAGCTAAAGAATCGATTATCAGGATGGTTCGCACATAATCTATCTCAGGAAGGTAAGGAAATTATGTTAATGGCAGTGGCAATGTTCATGCCGGTATATTTCATGTCTTGCTTCTGACTTCCGTTAGCAACATGTAAATCTATAACAAGCGCAATGGCGGCATTTTGGTGACAGCCCTTAGATCAGAAAAAGAAGATTCATTGGATAAGTTGGAGAAAATGTGTATGTCAAAGAAGGATGGAGGTATGGGATTCAGAGATATTGAATGTTTTAACAAGGCGCTTCTCGGAAAACAAGCTTGGAGATTGATAAAGAACAAAGATTCCCTCTTTGCTAAGGTAATAAAAAGCAGGTACTATCCACATGGGAACTTTTTAGATGCTCAGGTTGGTAATAAACCATCTTTTGCATGGCGTAGCATTCTTTATGGGCGTGAGCTGCTAGAATCAGGGCTGAAAACACAAGTTAGCAACGATCAATCTTTGATAGTGTGGACTGATTAATGGATCTATGATGGAACAAGAAGGAGAAGTCCCTGAATCATGAATCTTTTAATTGACATTGAACTTCAAGTTAATGAGTTGATAGATTTTCAGTCTCGTAGCTGGAATAAAAGCATCTTGGAAGAGAACTTCTTCCCTGAGGATGTAAACATCATTCTAAAAAGTCAGTCGTGTGTATCTAAAGATGATGATGTGAGCTGAATATACAACAAATCAGGAGACTACTCAGTGAAATCGAGATACTGGTTAGCTCACAAACTGAAGCATAAGGCATTGATTTTAGAAACAACAGCTCTACCATCCATTAATCCTTTGAAGGAACGTGTATGGTTAATCAAAACAGCTCCTAAAATTAGAACTTTCATCTGGAAAGTTCTCAGCTCCGCCTTACCGGTAATAGATAGCCTGAGCAAAAAAGGTATGAACCTGAGCCCTGTGTGTGAAGTGTTTGGAATGGATGGAGAAACTGTGAATCATGTCCTTTTCACTAGCTCAAGGGCGAGATAGGTATGGGCTCTGTCTTTATTTTCGTCTCCCCAAGGTGGTTTTAACCAACTCTCGGTTTTTGAGAACATTCATCATCTTTTGGAAACTTCAAAGAATGCTTTAGTGCCTTATGATATTAGGAGACTGTTTCCATGGGTGTTATGGTACTTATGGAAAAACCATAATAGTTTGGTAATTGAAAGAAGGGACACTCATGTCTTAGATACCATAGCAAAGATCAGAGAAGAAACTGAATTTTGGTTCCAAGCACATGTTTTAGATTCTGCCCAAACAAAGCAGGAAGAAAGATCTGCATCCTATTTGCGCAAGCAATGGAGATCTCCTCCAAATCCTTGGTTGATTTGCAATGTAGACTCATTATGGGAAAAGAAGAAAGCATTGCTGGGATCTGCTTGGGTGATATGAAACTATAGAGGAGATGTGATTCTTCATGCTAGAAGATCTTTTACTAACATTCACTTTTTGATGGAAACACATTTTTCAGCTTAAAGTGGGCAATTGAGAGCGCTGCTCATCACCGTTTGGACAACATCTCATTTTCTATGGAAGCATCATCCTTAGCCAAAGCTGTAGAGGACCTGGAAAGATGGCATGCTCTGACTTATTTTGTCCAGGAACTATCATTGGGTCTTACATGTTTCAGGTCATGGAGACTTCTTTTCTCTCAAAGATCATCTAACTAAGGTGTTTTTCTTATACTTCAGAGTGCAACAAAAGAATGTTTTTACACGTCTTATGTTGCAGTCGGAGCTCCTCGGTGGTTACATGATGTTTTTGAGAAGGAGAAAAGATTTCCGCCTTCTGGAATATGATAATAGGTTCTGATTTCTCTTCTCATTTTTTGGCCAGCTACTTGTTATGCGTAATGTAGATTTTGGACAATTTTTTGGGCCTGTTGTAAATATTTTGGGCTTGTAAATTTTCTTTTAATCTATGAAAATCAAGTTGAAAAAAAAACTCTTGAAAAGTTGAATTGGATAATTTATCCATCATGTCTAAATATTCAGGTAACTCTTTACTTAAAACAAAAGAATTACATCTTAAAGCAATTTTTTTCATTTTGCTTTCAAATAAAGTACTTTGTTGACAAGAGTGCTTTTTTGCTCCAAGATTACAAAAATACCCCTAACTAAGAAGAAAGTGTAACTTATTGTTACTATTACAAGTTACTTAACAAACAAAACTATTTTACTCTATATCCTCTATAAATAATTTCAATTAAATAAAATTGTTTGTCGATGCCTGCGCCACAATAAGTCTTTATTATTTCTTAAATCAAAGTTGAGTTAACTAATTGATAAAAACCAAAGAACTTTTTAACTTCCTCTGTCGTAATTGCAAGACGAGATTATCAAGAACAAGAAGAGTGGTTTTTAATCGGATCCAGAGGAAGATGACGACAATAGAAGGTAAAACTTCTTTGTAGTGGGGAACTTTTCTTTTTTTTTTTTAATCAAAACGTGGCTAATTGGGAATTTAGGGTTTTGTCTCTTGTTTGGATTTTTGTGTTTTTCACTATTTTCGCTAATAAAACGCAAATTTTTGTCTGATTTTGCGCATGTAGAAGTGAATCCATCGACGAGTTTGGCTGGGATATTCGTTTGCCCGAAAGACTTTTCGCGATTGATCGATTTCTGGTGATGAGACAGCATCTACACTGTTGAACAAACATTCATGTGTGTGTGTGTTTGTGGACTTGGAGGTTAAGAAAGTGCTGGCGTTAACTCTTTTTTTGATACAATAGGTAATGGGTAGAATAAATTTGCCAAGAAAGTCTATGTGGACGTGCGAGTAATGGACTAATTCATGTGGATCATACACAAAAAGAAAGACACATATAAGTTTGGAGAAATATAAGTATTTCATAAAGTACTAGCTAAATGCATATATAATGGTAAATATGAGTTAGAAGGAAACATATTTGGTCATTGCAAACTCACTTTTTATATGGACGAGTATTCCATCTTAGCATGAACAAGTCCATGTGAACCTTGCAATTGAAAAAGAGTAGTCCACTATGTTGGGAAATATAGGGCCATAACAACACAAAATTTATTGACAAAATACCGTGAACTAGTCCAGTAGCCATGCATTTCTCTACCACACACAAAAAATAGCTATTATCTCAGTTTCAATTTTAGGTTTGGCGGGGAAATTTCCCTCCATTAATGTATGTTTATAGGAATATAGATGTGTGTTCAGAGAAAGGTTTAACCGACACGACGTGAGAAAGACTAGACTGAAGCATGCGAGAGACTAGTCTGAAGCATTAACTACACATGGGAGAGAGAAATCAATTTTGTTATTTTTTCCAGCGGATAAAGGAGGGTAATGTGAGAAAGTAGAGTTAAAGGAAAGTATAATTATAATGTAGACATATTCTAGAAATACATTAATCAAAGAAATGCAAAGCTTGTTTTTTGGATTAGTTCATAGCCAATAGTCCACTTATCATGTGGACATATTCCTGAAATACGTTAATCAAAGAAACATAAATTAGGATACTTTTCCATAATGTTATTTGGATTAGTCCATGATGATTAACTGGACTAGTCCATAAGGAGCAATTGGACTTGTCCATAATGTTATTTGGATTAGTCCATGTTTTTAATAGTCAAAATCATGATCGCTGTCAAACTTGATAATATTCTGAGGAAATTATCTTACTCCATTGGTGTAAGGATTAGTCCATAATTAGTAATTGGATTAGTCCATCGGCAGATAAATGTTGTACACTTGGTCCATTTAAACTGGTATATTCTATGATATAAAAATGGGATTGGGTCAAATATGTCAGAGGATGTGTTATAAAAGCGTAGTAAGAGCCCAAATGTTGAACATATAAATGTTGAACATATTATGTTAATTATAGCAGTCATTGATGAGTGATTGAATTAGTCCACAAAGGAGATAATTGATTAACCAATAGAAGCAAAAAATGTTGAACATATAGATAGCAATCCAACGGATGTATATTGTTTGCAACTGGCCTGCCAAGCTTTCTAAAATTCTAATTAAATATGGTCCATTCCATTTTATAAATGGATTAGTCCACGATGAGTACTTAGATTTGTCTATGATGTTTATTAGATTAGTCCATGTACGTATTCATCAAAATCTTGATCGTTGTCAAGCTAAATAATATTCTGAGTTATTTGGCTTAGTCCATTGTGTATATGGATTAGTCCATTGTGTATATGAATTAGTCCATAATAAGCACTTGGCTTAGTCCATCCTGAGTTAATTAATGTACACAATTTCTATTTAAACTAGTCCATGATGCGTAATTGGACTAGTCCATTTTGAGTAATTGGACTTGTCGATGTTGAGTAATTGGACTAGTCCATTATGAGTGCTTGGACTTGTCCATGATGTTACTTGGATTAGTCCATGTCTGCATTAATTAAAATTTTGATCGCTGTCAAGCTTCATAATATTCTGAGTAAATTGGTTGAGTCTATTGTGTGTATGGATTAGTCCATAATAAATTAAATATTATATAATGGGACTATTTAAACTGGTATATTCTATGATATGGAAATGAGATTGGGTCAAACGTATCAGAGGAAGTGTTGTAAAAGGATTTATTTTAAACCACACGTTATGTTTTGCTCGGTTAGAAAATAACGGTTGTGATTTTATTAAACAAACGAGATAGTAACGAGATGGTTGTTGTCAGAAGGGGCAAATTTGTCTAAAACTTGTCTCGATAAGCTGTAAAAGTGTCTCTTGTCTCAAAAGACACTAAAACGAAAGAGTAAAGTCAAAAAGTGCCTTAACACGTAAAGAACTCACTTTAAACAAATTAAACATTATCAACGAAAAAAATTAAAGATTATCATACTTGAAAGAACAAAAACCAAAAGGAAGAAGCGTTTTTGTTTCCATTTATTACACTAGATTCCATACTTCAATATATATAATTCAGCTGGTGTAAATAACAATTTATGTATCTCGTTCTATTTTAAGAAAAGTTATTCATTTAGATCAAATAATATTCTTTTGTTGTAAAATCCCAAATTAAATTTGAAAAAACTGAGATCTATTAATAGGCAACAGACTATAGTTCAGGTAAATAACCATTAATGATATCATATCCAAGCTTCAAAGTTTTACACTTTAATGGGTTTTAGTCGGATGCTACAATAAGGTTAACTGAATCGTATCATGAAAACCAATTTGACAACCCATCATTGAGAAAACAAATCGAGCTAACTTCTCCTATATCCCTAAAAAAAGAAACGAAATCTCCTATGTCCCTATTTGATCTCATATGTCCTTATTACTTTAATGAAATATGTTAAGACTAAAATACCCTTAACTTAAGAAAGAAAGAAAATATCATTAATGACATTACAACCCATGTGTCACAACTTCTTAAATAAAAATAAAAAAGAAAAATAAATAGAAAAAGAAAAAAACAAAAACAAAAAAAACTAACGTCAGATTCTTTTTTGAATTCTTGCGAAGAGAGAACTAGATAAAACTAAGTAAAACTATGATTAACTTATCTGCAAAAGAAAATTACTCACACAGATTCATTTGGATTATAAACGTGAACACTCATAATTATATATGTAAATAATAAAAGGGGAAATGAGAAAAATAGGACATTCTAAAGTTGGATTTGTCCCTTTAGGATTTTGAATCATATTTTTGTCACACTAGTATTTTATTTGCTCCTAGAATTAAGAAATTATGATTTATTTGATTAAAATGTTTTTTAATTTTATATTTATTTAAAAAAATAAAATTAAAAAAAACAAAAACGGGAAGAGAAGTCGCGTTTTAACATTTAACAAAGGTTTCTTCTTCATCTTCTTTCGACAAAAAACACTTAAACCTAATCCAAAATTTGAGCTTCTCTTCCTCCCATCGCCACCGGCGAGAGACACCCCACACACAGTATGCCTTAGTATTTTTTGTGTACAATATACTTTACTCAGCTTTATAATCTATAAAACAGTATATGTAGTGCTCTAAACTCTGTTAACAGACAGAGTTTGTCGAAGCTAGCTATTGTAGCCTGTATTGTTATTGTTTCCAATTTTTGAAGTCTTGTGATTTTGTTTGATATCGCTAGACACAGAAATGATTATATCACTGCGCAGAAGCTTAGAACTATTGATTGCCAAACACCGAACCCGTATGTAACTCGTGTTGTACGGTCATAA
>OVAN01004653.1:0-25330 GCA_900406275.1 Anastatica hierochuntica
CTTGGCTTGGTCCTGGCGCCAATTGGCGCCAAGGACTTTGCTCGATCCTGGTCTCGGTTCTGATCGGCGTCTAGATCAGCCTCTAGTTCAGTCTCAATCGTTTCCAAGACTCGTTCGTAGGTTTGGCGTCAATCGGCGTTTAGACATTTCTTCGAAACGACGTGGTTTCGTATCGTTCCGAAGTTCGTAATGCGAGGTCTTCCAAGAGTTTATTCGTAAATCGTGGATGTTAGCTTTAGCATTCGGGCTCTTTAGTTGTTCGCNAGATAGTTAAGTCTACACGATGACCAGTCAAGACAAAGGTAAGTTTAGAAGACGTTAAGTCTTGACGGCGGTGAGTCTAGTTGTTGGTCGTGTTTCCGAGTAAGTCCGATTAGCGATGCGATCTTGGACGTTGATTTCGAGATGACCATTTTTGACACCAACAAATACCTTTTAAGCTTGTAAAGGTCTGGACAAAGTTTTACCAGGTTGTATCAGGTTGTCTCCTTCCACGACTTCACATGTACTTCACCATACTTGTGAAACAAGGTTTTACCTGGTTGTACCAAGTTTCCCTTCAGAACTTTAGATGTATTTTACCAGGCTTGTGAACAAGGGTTTTTACCAAGTTATATCAAGTTTTCCACCAGACTTCACATGACTTTACTAAATCATCACCTTTTCAACATTGTCAGCTTCTCCCTTCAAGTTTAAACATCAAGCCACCATTCAAACCTGAAAATTGAATCACTTCAACCAATAATGCCAACAAACTCCACCTTGATTCCATTTTCATCTCAACTCATCTCCATATAACGCACTTACTTTGGATTTAACCTCGGGCAATTGATGATGCTTAATCTTTTAGTGAATCAACCTTAGAATATCTGAGGCAGATTCAAAGTTCTTCTCCGAAACATTCTTGGTTAGAATATCTGCGTGATTCCTTGAAGTATCAATTTTGCAAACTTCAACCTAACCCTCATCTATTACCTTCATGATGAAGTTGTACTTCACAGCCATATTCTTTGTCCTCTCATGAAAGACATTGTTCTCGGACAAACATATTGTTGACTGAGAATCACACCAAACCATAACTTTCTCTTCTTAAAAACCCATGTCACTTAACAAACCCTAAATCGAGATTGGTTCCTTGACTATTTTTGTTAAAGCAATGTACTCAGCCTCAGTGGTAGATAGAGCAACAACTAATTGCAAACATGACTTCAAGCTGATGGTGGTACCTCCCACAGTGAACTCATAACCACTAGTTGACCTTCTCTTGTCAAGATCTGCACAAAATCCGATTTACAGTAACCCTTAATTCTGAAATCCTTACTCTTTGTGAAAACCAAGCTCATGTCTGATGATCCCTTTATATGCTTGAGTAGCCACTTGGCTTACTCCCAATGTTTTGACCTGGTTTACTCATAAACCTGTCCGATTAATCCTATGGCATATGCCATATCAGGTCGAGTCCCAACTATAGCATACATGATGCTTCCAACAACGCTTGAATATGGAAACCTCTATGTGTCAATACATTCTGAATCGTCTTGAACCATAGACACCTTGAAATGTCCACCAATAGGCATGCTTATAGTCTTTGCCTCAGTCATCTTGACCCTTTGAATCACCTTCTTCAAGTAACTTTCTTGAGACAAATACAACACCCCTTCTTTCCTATCTCTCTTGATGTCTATTCCCAAAATACGACTTGCGGCTCCCGTGTCTTTCATCTCAAACTATGAGCTTAATATGCTTTTGAGTTTATCAATCCTTGTCATTTCTTTTGCTGCTGACAACATATCATCAACATAAAGAAATATATAAACCCAACCATGCTCCACCTTCTTCACATAAACACATGAATAATGACCACTTCTAATGAACTTGTGATTAACCATAAACTAATTGAACCTCTTGTACCATAGTCTAGGCGATTGCTTCAGACCATAAAGAGATTTCTTCAATAAACATACTTGATCCTTGTTTTTGTTCACCTCAAATACCTCTGGTTTTTCCATGTACAATTTTTGTTCCAAGCTTCCATGAAGAAAATTAGTTTTAACATCCATTTGTTCAAGCTCCAAGTCATGATTTACAACTGAAAACATCAAAATCTTCATCGAGAAAAGTTTTACCACTGGTGTAGAGACTTCTAGATAGTCAATGCGTTGTCTTTGTGTGAAACCTCGTGCAACTAACCTGGCCTTGTATCATTTTGGTTCCACACCCAAAATTCCAAGCTTTCTTTTGTAAATCCACCTGCATCCAATAACTTTTTCTCCTTCAGGCCGATCCACAACATCAAATGTTTCACTTTTGGATAATGAAGACATTTCTTCTTCCATTGAACCATTCCATTTATCCCAATCTACAAACATTTTAGCTTCATGATAACATTGTAGCTCCTCAAGATTGATTTCCTCTAGAGTTAACAACACAAAGGCCACCATGTTGTAATCCGCGAACTTTGCAGATTGTATTGTGGTTCTACGTGACCTATCCCTTGCAAGCTGGTACCTTACTAGATTCTCATCAGATTCTTCTTCATCTAGCTCAACTAATTCCTCTTCAGATTCACTTGAGTTCTCTGCAGTAGCTCCACCTTAGACTGATTCATATGTGTTTGATTTTTGTTTCTCTTCATGCCTCATTTCAGTGAAAATCTCAACTATTGTTTCACTTGATTGACCAATGTCCAGATTTCTCTCCATTTCTTGCTCGTTTTGAGAGTTTAAATCTTTGAACACTTGGTCCTCATGAAAATAGACATTTCGACGGAGTACGCACTTCAATAAATCCAATAACCAGAACTTGTATGCTTTTGTACCTTGAGGGTAGCCTAAGAAGATTCCTTCCAAGGCTCTTGGCTTTAGTTTTCCTTCTTAGGCTCTTGGCTTTAGTTTTCCATGGTGACCATGCCCAGGTTTTCTCTATAACCATAACTCCTCTGGTACATTATTATTATCTATGGCTGAACATGGTGATCTATTAATCAAATAGGTTGTTGTAGAAGCTGCTTCAACCCAAAAACTCCTCACCAAGACCTGATTCATTAAACATAAATCTCACTTTCTCCATAGCAGCTTGATTCATTCTTTCTGAAACACCATTTTGTTCCGGCGTGTAAATACAAGTCATATGTCTCTCAATACCCAGAACTTTGTAGTACTCATCAAATCTTGTGTTGCAAAACTCCAAACCATTATCCGTTCTTAAGATTTTCACCTTCTTGTTAACTTTGTTTTCAACCATATCTTTTCATTCACAAAACTTTTCGAAGGTCTCATCTTTTATCTTCAAGAACATTAGCCTACCTTCCTTGTCTTGTCACCAACAATGGATAAGAAATATTGTTTTCCTGACAAGGATGGTGCAACACTCGGAGATCCCCATAAATCAGCATGTAGATAACCCAAGACATCTTTAGTGTCGTGCCTTCCTACATTGAAACTAAACTTCTTTTTCTCCCTCCAACACACAATGTTAGCAGAATGCCAACTCTTTAACATCATTCTTCTCGATTAGTCGTTTTCCAGTCAAGATCATGAGATTATTCACACTCATATGACCAAGTTTGCTATGCCATAGAGATGTCTTGTCAACCTTCTTCTCTGCATTATAGATTTCAGACAAAACTGTTTCTCCATCCAGTATATAAAGACCATTCCTCAAATATCAAAAAGGACAATCTTGTAGTTCTTGTAATATCTGACCTTTCCATCTCCACCCTCATGTTTATACCCAAGCTTGTCTAGAGTTCCTGTGGAGATAAGGTTCCTTCTCAGATTTGGTACGTACCTAACATTATGCAGCATCCTTATTGATCCTCCATGAGTGTTGATTATGATAGTTTCTTGCCATTGTGACTGTATCGAGTGATTGTCACCCGACAAGATTGTTGTACACTCATTCTCTTGAAAAAAAAAATCAGTCCTTGCGAGAAGTCATGTGAAATGTACAACCTGAATCCAACACCTATTCATCCTTAGCATTGTGATCATCCATGCTTAAAGCCTCTGAGAATACCAACTTTCGAGTAATGACCCCTGCTTCTCGTGGCCTTCATTTTCATACTTCTTCTTCCTTGCATAACAGTATTTCTTAATATGTCTTTCCTTTTTGCAAAACCAGCAAGTGACTCTAGACCTCGAACCTTACGTGCTCCAGTTCTTTCCACTAAAGTCGTTGTTTCCTTTAGAAACTGGTCTTCCTCTTTCCTTTGCGTAAAGGCTGGCCGCAGAACTTTGTAGTCCCTTCTAGCCTCCAAGATCAATCTTTCTTTGGACCTTGCAGCCGATATAACTTCCTCCAGAATTAGTGAGTCTCTTCCATACTTTAGAGTATGCTTAAGTTGATCAAATTTTTTTGATAACGATGTCAAGAAAAGAATGGCCTACATTTCATTAGAAACATTCACATCAAGGCTACCAAGTTCTGCCACAATCTTTAAGAAATCATCGACATTCTCATCCACATTTCTTGTATCGACCATCTTAAAGGTATAGAACTTGAGTTGCATATGAATCATGTTTTGAAGAGTGCTCTCCATATACAACTGACTCAAAGTACACCACATCTCAGCTGCTGTAACACATTTCTTAATCTTTCTCAACACATGATCTCCAACATTCACAATAATCAAACCCATAGCTTTTTCAGATTTCTCAATCTTCACAGGATCCGGAACTACTTTGGCCAAAGGCTCAGATGAAGATGTTTTATCTCCTTCCAATGGTTGCTTCTCTTCACTTCCTGTAAGTGGAACCACCATCTTCCGCTTATCATCAGTTATCACATCCTTTAGACCAAGGATACCAAAGTGTTCACAAAGAGAAATCCCCTGAACCATAAAATATGTCCACATCAATCGGAGCATTTTCTAAAAGATCTTTAACCACCTTAACAATCCCAAAGGTGTTAACTTTCTCCTGTAAAACCTCAAATCTTTGTCAAAGCCTGCAATTTTCTTCTACAAAACCCCAGAACATGCGATTTTCTCTACAACAAAACCCAGATTTGAACCAAAAGCCTGCAACTTTCTTCTACAACCCAGATCTGCACCAAAGCTTGAACCTTTTTGAGTAAAGACAAAAACTTTCTCTCAGATCTACACTAAAAGCTTGAACCTTTTTTTAAGTTTATGCAACAAAGATTCAAGTTTTCAGCACAAAGATTGAACCTTTTGCAGTTTCTTCAACAAAGCTCATAACTTTATGAGATTTTTCCTTCAAAGCTTTAAATTTTCTTCAAGAACATGGATGCTTGATTCCTTAGGTTTTCACCCAAGAAAAAACTACAAGCGTACATATGTGTACGTTGTAGTGGTTTGGGATCGAATCCATAGAGACCAAAGGTTGCACGAAAAACTATCAGATCAAACGCGAGCTAAAGAGAAAAAGAAGAGTTGTAAGATGATGTTATAATTCGAAATAAACAGAGAAACTAACGAAACGAGCAAATGTAAATCAATCAGAGAAAAAGCGCTGGGTACATGGTGCTCTAAGGGAAATCATTTCATCAAGATTATATGTTTGTTGTCAGGGAAACAATTAACGGCAAACTTGAACTCAATTCACAAGATTATAGTTAACCTACTTTCGTACCGCTAACTATCCATGCTTAAGGATATTAGACATGCAATTGGTTCTCGAAACTTCGGTTGGGTTTTAAAATTCTAATTGCATTATGACAAGGATCGATCGATCGTTGGAAAGGGATTGATCGATCCCTATCTCTCTGTCTGGACTCTTTTATTTTCTCAAAGACACTTCCTTCGATGCTTGTAATCCATTCAAAATGTGATCTTTTCTGCACAATCAAGTTCATCACCTGTAAAAATACTAAAGAAGATGAATTTGTTCCAAAGAGAATCAAATACATATTAAAATACCATATATCTCGAATAAAACCACGATAAAAACTCATAAAATACGAATATATCAAATCCCCCACACTTGAATCTTTGTTTGTCCTCAAGTAAAGAAAACGAAGATTAAGCCTACCGGAAAAGAAATTTGAAAAAATGGACCTTGTACTATCAGTAGACTTTACTCTACACTACATTCGTTAACCACATAAACATGAGACGATTAGAACATTCTCCCCAAGAATCCCTGCATGAACTTCCAAGCCCATCCATTCTCCAAACACTGAACCTACAAGCTTAGCATTCATGTTAATAACTCTCTACATTCATTCAAATAAGCGTGAAACTTTTTCACCAGAGAACTCGTCATCTAGATTTTCAGGCTAGGTAATCAAATAGCTTTCAATGGTGCGACTTCAGGTGTTTCAGGGTATCAAACCTGCGTCGGGATGAAAAACATTATGTTAAATCACATGAGAGAAAGAGTATATTGATATCCATGATCTTAACTACCTAAGTACAAACCACCAAATCAACGTAAACCAAACATGTGCAATCTTACAGGTGCATTTAAACAAAAAATAACATGTAGATACTGATTTCGAACCCATATATAAATAAATAACATGAAAATCAGCATTACAAAGACATTTTCAATCATAGAACACCCTTACAGCTACAAAGAAATGCAACACATCCATCTTAACCTCTAAAACGCTCAACACCGATCAAACAGACACTCAGGACCGTGTCTAAACCACCTAAATTTTCAATCCTACCTAAGTAATCAGGAGGATCATGTCTACCCTATTCTCTCCATTGGTTTTGCACTTGTGTGCATATAAGATCAAAGAGAAATGCATGGAGATTCAATGAGATAGGGTGAAGGTGTGGTGCCTAACTAAAAATGAGTCTCGTCACTTAGGATTACCGAAAATAGTGGAAGAAAAAAGAGGATGTAGTTCTGAATGATTAGTTTGAATTCCTGATTTCATGTTCCTGAATCACAACAATAAAGTTCATTAGTAGTCCAAATAAATAGAATTAAAAACAATTCATACAAATGCTTGAGTTCCAAATATTTATGGCAGGGAGTTTGGTCATGAGGTATTTCGGTTTGCCTGCGCTAAAAGCTCTAGCAAAATGGTCAATAAGAATAAAAAATGAAGTGCAATGCGCAGAGTCAGTTGTCTAAAATCATCATAAAGCACACATAATCCATAGGGACTGACTCAAGAAGACATTAAAACTGACTCAAAATAAAACATCAAAAGAAAAGAAAAAAGCATAAGTAGCCTCCCCCAGACTTATCTCACATTGTCTCGGTGTGAGATCTTCCCGCGATTTGGAATTCCCAGATTTGTTAACATTGATGGGGGACCCCATTTCATCAACAAGATGTTTCAGAGTATGCTGAAGAAGCAAGAAGTTCAACATAAGGTAGCTACACCTTATCATCCTCAAACTAGTGGTCAAGTGGAGATTTCCAACAAGAAAATTAAGGGAGTCTTGGAGAAGACAATTAGCAAGACACGAAAAACATTGGCTATGAAGCTTGATGAAGCATTATGGGCATACATCACTGCATTCAAGACTCCTTTAGGCATAACTACATATCATTTGGTCAATTGGAAGTCTTGTCATTTGTTTGTCGAGTTAGAGTACAATGCACTATGGGCTACGAAGTTGATGAATTTCGACATCAAGCCTACATCTTAGAAGTGGATGATTCAGATCAATGAGCTTGATGAGATACGCCTGAATGCCTATGAGGACACACGAACTTACATATAACGGGCAAAGGCATTACATGATAAGAGTATCATTCCACGCTATTTCGCTGCAGGAGATCACATACTCTTATTTAACTCACTTTTGAAGTTGTTCCTAGGTAAGCTTATATCGCGTTGGTCGGGACCATTCATGATTGTTGAGGTTTGACTATATGGAGTTGTCATTCTTGAAGATAACGGATGGAGATTCATTGTGAATGGCCAACGATTGAAGCCATATATTGCAGACGTGCCACCCGAAGAAGTAATTCGAATTCCTTTGATGAATCCACCTGTAGTCTTATCGCATTACAGTCAGACTCGTGACTTTAGACAAGTGTTGAGTGGGAGGCAACCCACTAGGTTGTTTTTGTTTTCCTTTAGCTAGATTTTCGGTTTTTTTTCGCTTTTGGTGTTTTCGATTTCTGTGTGTTTTTGGCTTTAGAATACAGGAAAAAGAAGCATCTGGGCAGACGGACAGAGATCGATCGATCCCTGCACTTGGATTGATTGATCCCTGCCCTTGGATTGATTGATCCCTGCCCATGGATCGATCGATCCATGATTTTTGATGCATATGGGCAGAGAGACAAGGATCGATCAATCCTTGCATAGGGATTAATTGTTCCCTTTCTCGATATAACTCACGAAAATCAGGAAAAGGGTAGACGTAAAGCATGAACTCTGCCCAAGGGCCCGACTAGGAAGCTTTTACTCGCACAGTGCTTCAGGAAGACCGACGTCTTACATCCCACCGACCGTCCTATTACTCAAGAATGGGATGAGCACGACTCTATGTTCTTGCCAGACTTAGGGCATATTTAATTTCCAATGACTCATGTCATTAACGTCACCCTTCTTGATGCATTGAGAATTAGCGATGATTTTTTGGTGTAGATGATGATGATGATGATGATGAGGAAACAGTGGATGAGGAGGAGACACGCAAGGCACTTGTGCGAGAGGATGCTAGATGGAGAGAGGAGCGCTCCAAGAGGAGAGGAGATTACACCTCAGGAGATGCAGGCTGGTGTCCTAGAGCAAGACCAGGAGCCAGGCCCACTGCAAGCAGTTCCAGAGCAGCACAGTAGAATTTCTTTCTTTTCCCTTTTACTTTTGGTTTTATTTTTATTTAGGCATATCTTTTTATTTGATACTTACCCCTTCTTGGGATTTGTCACTGATTTAAACATCTTTAAGACGACCATGGTATCATTTGTAGGGCAGGCCAACGCTTCAACCCATTTAGATACATAGTCTACAACAACGAAGATGTATTGATTTCCATAGGATGGTGGGAATGGTTCCATGAAATCAATGCCCCAAACATCGAATACCTCAACTTCAAGGATGAAGTTCTGAGGCATTTCGTTCCTATTGCTAATATTGCCCTTTCTCTGACAGGAAATCACACGTGGAAACAAAATAATGAGCATCTTTGAACAAAGTAGGCTACCAAAAATCCACCTATAGTACCTTCGAAACCATCTGGAGGTAGCGAAGTGTCCAACATACTCTAAACCATGACAATGATAAAGAATACCCCATACCTCTAACTCTGGAATGCACGTGCGAAAAAGTCCATCAGAACAACTCTTGTAGAGAAACGGATCATCCCAAAAATAATGTCTGACGTCTCTGAGGAATTTTTTCTTTGCATAGCCTGCAAAAATTGGTGGCTCTACTTTGGAACTCAGTTAATTCGAAAAGTCTGCGAATGAAGGAATTTCATCATGGATCTGTCTAATGGCGAAAATATCTGCTTAATCCAAATACTCATCCTCTAGTAATGTGACCATGTAGACATTCTCCTCTAGAATACTATCATAAAGCGGAGTTTCAGCTTCCACTCACATACGAGAGAGGTGATCAGCAACACCATTCTCGATACCTTGTTTTTCCCGAATCTCCTGATCGAATTCCAGTAACAACAATATCCATCTCAACAGTCTCGGTTTAGCATCCTTCTTAGACATAAGATACCTCAAAGTCGCATTATCTATTTGAACAATGACTTTGGATCCCACCAAATACTGTATGAACTTCTTGAATGCATAAACCACAACCAATAGCTCCTTCTTTGTAGCTGCATACTTGATTTGAGTGTCATCAAGTGTCCTGATGGCATAGTAAATCACATGGAGCTTCTTATCTTTTCTCTGACTGAACATTTCTCCTACTGCGTAGTCACTTGCGTCACACATTACCTCAAAAGGTAAATCCCAATCTGATGGTTGCACAATTGGAGCGCTAACTACTACCTCCTTGATTGTCGGAAAGGCTAACAAAAAATCAACATCAAAGTCAAATTTAGTATCCTTACAGAGTTATCGAGCCAGAGGTCTGACTATCTTGGAAAAATCCTTGATGAACCGTCTGTAGAACCCTGCGTGTCCAAGGAAGCTGCGAATATCCTTGACAGATGTAGGAGGTTGCAGGCTCATCATCACTTTTATCTTGGCTTTGTCAACTTTGATGCCCCTTTCTGAGATCATATGGCCAAGAACAATTCCATTGCACCATGAAGTGACACTTCTCCTAATTTAGAACCAAATGTTTCTCTTCATACCGTTCTAAAACCCTGTAAAGGTTAGATAAACAGTTAGAAAACGAAGAACCAAATACAGTGAAATCATCCATAAAAACTCCCATGATGTCTTCAGTTAAATCATTAAAAATAGACATCATTCAACATTCGAAATTCGTTGGTGCATTTTATAACTCGAATGGCATTCTCCAGTAAGAATATGTCCCATAAGGGCACGTGAATTTGGTATTCTCCTGGTCCGCCGGATGGATGAGAATATGAAAGAAACCTGAATAGCCATCAAGAAAACAATAGTAAGGATGGTTACCATGTCTTTCAAGCATTTGATCAATAAAAGGAAGTGGAAAATGATCCTTTCTTGTGGCTGAGTTCAACTTCCTATAGTCAATGCACACCCATGTGCTACCAGAGATGGGATAAATCACACCTGCACCCAAAAGTTTCAAAATCTCCTTGACAACTTCCATTAGCTTAGGATTGAGTCTCCTATGATGCTCGGTAGAAGTCTTGGATTCATCCTCCGAGTGGATCCTATGCATACAGATTGTGATATCATCCAAAGAATATCCCAATGCTTTTTTGTACTTCCTCAAATTCGAAAGAAGTAACACAATGTCAGCATTGTTCAAGTTAGCATTGACAATCACATGATATGTAGAATTGGGGCCTAAGAAAACATACCTCAATCCCATAGGCAATGGCTTCAGCTCGAGTTTCGGAGCTTTCATCTCGCTCCAATAAGACTCTGAGCTTGCTACTGCAGCAGTAGATATCGTAGGTTATGGCTCCTCGAGCTTGATGTACGCGACTTGCTTCTCAATAGTAGGTGTTGAGTCTAGCAACGCGACAACCTCAGAAGTGTCTTCATTTAGGAACCCATACTCGTTCTCAATCTCTGTCAAATAATCTCGTACTGGACCCTGTGTATACAATTCTAATGGAGAATCCTCAATCACATCAGCCAGTGTGTCTATCCAAAACGTGTGCCCATTAATGGTAGGCTTCTTCATGAATTTCTCAATGTTTAACTTCATAGTCAACTTTCCAAGACGAAGGTCTATCTAACTGTTCTGCACGTCAACCATAGCTCTGGCAGTAGATAAAAATGGTCTTCCCAAGATATTAGGATCCTTGCATTCTTCTTCAAGTTCCATGACTACGAAATCTTGTTTCTCAAAGACATAGATCGAGATTTCGTGAAGAAAATTTCCAAGAAAGCCGCTTTAATTTTGTCCTAGGTAGTCAAAGAGTTCGGTTCCAATACCATCTCACAGCTTTTTCGTTCAGCGAGAAGATGAATAACTTGCACTTCAGAGCTTCAATAGGTACCCAATTATGCTTAATAGTATTGCAGATTGCTTCAAACTTATCTAGGTGGTGCATTGGGTTCTCGAATGGCAACCCATGAAATTGATTATGTTGCACCAAATTGATAAGACCAGTCTTGATCTCAAAGTCTCTCCTTTCAATAGGAGGCGCACGAATCCTTGCTCGATTCGCATAGAAAGCCTCAAGAATGTCATATTGCGCCAAAGTCACCCTCTGTTGAGATTGATTCACGTCGTGTTGCCCTGCCGCTGCAACATTTTGCAGGTCATTCTGTGTAAAACCAGCATTATTTCCACCTCTAACAGGTGGGAAGATTCCTGGAAGATCTCAAGGGAAGATAGAATTGTTTCGAATATGCACGTTCTTCATATGATCACCCATAACGTCTTCAAACTCAGATTCTAGATTACCCTCAAGTGACTTCTCTTTCCTCTTATGCCTCTCTAGACGCCCAAGTTCCTGATTAAAATCAACAAGATGTGCATTTCCTTGGCTTCTAGAGTGAAGTCTATTCATGCACCTGAGAGCACAAAAACATAGAAGAAAAAGAAGGAACTAAACAAAGTAAAGTAAATTCCTTTGGCACACAATGATCTTAAGTTCTAAGACGACCAATTAGTACCCGACAACGACGCTAGAAAACTTGATAGCTCAGGTTTTCACCCAATAAAACACTACAAGCATACATATGCGTACGTTGTAGTTGTTCGGGATCGAATCCACAGAAACCAAAGGTTTCACGAAAAACTATCAGATCAAATGTGGACTAAAGCGAAAAATAAAAGTTGTAAGATGATGTTATAATTTGAAATAAGCAGAGAAATCAACAAAACGAGCTGATGTACATCAATCAGAGAAAAAGTGTTGGGTACAGGGTGCTCTCAGAAAAATTATTTCATCAGGATTGTAGGTTTTTTGATAGGGAATCTTTTAAGGTTCACCTTGAACTTAATTCACAAGATTATAGTTAACCTACTTTTGTACCTCTAACTATATATGCTTAAGGATCCAAGACACTAACTTCCGTTGTGTTTTGAATATTATCAATGCATTTTAAACAGGATTGAATTGTTCACAAATTGCTTACACATCAATTTCCATTGGTTTAAGATAATTTGTTCATTTATCATTCTTCCAGGAATTTCATCGAACACTTTCGGTGCGTGAAATATCTGAAGTTCATGCATTATGTGATCAAGCCAATTAAAGCAGTAAATACAAAGATAAACAAAGATCAATTGATAATTCCCCGATCTAACAAACTACCAATTATATATTCATCAAATCCCCTACGAGAAACCCTAAGCCCAACTAAAAGACTATCCACTGATAATCAAAGGACACTCACAAAAGGAATCAAGATAAAACTTATTATAATAGCAATTGAAAGAGTAAAAGGGTTTAGAAATCTTCTCCGAAACGATGTACATGTTTAGATTCGTCTCTCTTAGGTTACAAAGCTCTCTCCTCTCTCAAAAACTCAGAAAAATAACATAATGAATAATTGAACACGAGTTCTGGAATTAAACATGTAACTGGTTCTTGAAACTTCGGTTTGGTTTAAAAATCTGATTGCGTCGTGACAAGGTTCGATCGATCCTTGGACAGGGATCGATCGATCCCTATCACTCTGTCTAAATTTTAACATTTTCTTGAAGACGCTTCCTTCGATGCTTATAATCCATCCAAAATGTGATCTTTTCTGCACAATCAAGCTCATCACTTGTAAAAACACTAAAGAATATGAAACCGCTCGAAAGAGAGTCAAATACATTTTAAAATACCATATATCTCGAATAAAACCACGGTAAAAACTCATCAAATACGAACACGTCACTGATTTGAAACCACTTGTTGTAAAACCCTGCACCTTTGATGTTCAAATGCTCTCAACGCTCTCTTTTTGTCTACTCTCGTTGATGCAAAGAAAGCAAGAACAAAGCAAGTAAAAGGACATGGAAATTTGTTAACCCGGTTAAACATATCGGTGTGATATAGTCTACGTTCGCGGTCAGATTCAGTTTAGGCGATATATTGATTAGAGATGACGAAAATACATTTCAAAACCTGAGCAACAATGAGAAACAAAAGTTTAGCCTCCCAAACAACACTCTTCATTTAGTGGTTGTATTTTGTGGCCTAATCATTTAAAATATGTTACATAATGTATTTTTGTGTGCTATTATCTATTCATGGTCTAAACAGTTTTTAGTAGTAAAACATGCTTTCTAGGATGAGCATAGAATAATCAACTTGTAATGACCCCGGCCCGAGGGAACCGGAACGTCTCAAATGGTACCACCAAAACCGGAGCAAACTTCACCAACCAGTCAACAGTTTTTCGGTTCTAACTGCACCCTGCAGAAACACCAAAAGAAAAAGATAAGAAAGAGAGGGGTGAGTGACTTTTCAAACAAGTCACTCAGTAAGGACTAACCCGACTCCACCTAACCCGCTACCCGCTTAACCCCAAAAGACTAGAACTATAACACAACCCCTAAAGAGCATAGAAAGCACCTAGTGTGCCGAGCAAGAATTTACTAAACAACACCACACATAAACAACTCATAAACGACACGACACAACGCTTTAAACTATAGGATGTGACATTTGACGTAGCTCACCCTCCCACTGGGTTTGCCTCATCCATCGAATCTCACACATTAGGTATGCCTCAAACTCGGTGAGTCGCACGTGCCAGGTGGGCCTCAACATCGCCGAATCTCACCCGCATGGTGCGCCTCATACTCGGCGAATCTCACCCAACTATAGCACCTGGTTCTCCCCCGTCAGGTTCCCCACGTGTATTACCTACCAAACCACCAGTACCCGGGTTCTCCCTTGTCAGGGTCTTCCCCGCGCCTGCTATCCGCAACACCTACTCCGCGCACCACTATGTCGCGCCTGGGTGTGCCACCCCTCGCTGAATCTCACTCGTTGACTGGTTGGGCCTCATTCGTCAAATCTCACACGACGACACAAAATCACCTCATTCGTTTACATGCAATCAATATCTCTTACGTAATTCTCAAGCAATGCCAGTTTAACCTAGTCCTTTCACTAGACAAAACTATATTCCCATAATTCAGGTTCTAGCCTAGGCTCTACTTAGCTACCCAACAAACAATTGCACTTAGACGTATAAGACTTTATGTCATAGCAATACATAATACATAGTACATATTTGTGCCGAGACTTATAGATCGACACCGACCGATACACTAATCCTAGTCTAACGAAGTTAAACAAGCAACGAATGAAATAGGGACGAGAACTCCTCACCTTATCCACATGGAAGACACGATTCGGGAAATGTTGTCTGACGATCCTCCCTCTAAGCTTTTACCCCGTGAAGATCATCTGTCATCCTTTTTCTCCTTTGCTTATCATTCTTTTGGAAAGGAACCTAGAATAGGAATCCAAATTAGTCCTTAGACGAGATCCTACCACAAATGGAAACTTACTATCTATGGAAACCAGCCATAAATAGAAAGATACCCAAAAAGGAAACCTGCCCGAAAAGAAAAGTTACCAAAAAGAAAAACCTGTCCTAAAAAGAAACTTACCAAATATGGAAACCTGCCATATTTTGAAATTTTCCAAAACAGGAAACTCGGGACAAGGGAAAAACGGTAATTTTACTTACCGAAGGAAGACACATTTCTAGCCGCCTGAAACTCTTTGGAATCCTCAAACTCAAGCTCTTCAACTTCCTTTTGAGGCGGACATATTCGCTGCACCAATTTCCGGGAAATGATTCTCCACTCATATAAACTCGAATCCGATGTTCCTTTTACTGTTGGATTCATATGACTCCATACATTGAACAAACAGAAGATCAGCTTGGAAATCCTCTTTTAACTCGACCCAACTCGAAAAACACATCAACATGCCAGTTCTGGAAATCTGACAGTTTATCAAGCGCTCAGAAACAAGCCTATAACTTTAGAACTAACCGTTAAATCAACGATCCTAAATGTCAGATTAAAGCCCTGGACGTCCTCTATACACAGCCATCGATTATGCTCCGATCAGACTCCAACTTCTCTCCGAATCTCCCTTCGAACACTGACTGGTCGCAGATTTGGACTGCACAGATGTCTTTCAATAAATCGACCATAACTCACTTAATGTTCAACGGAAACTCATTCTGTAAATTTGAGAATCTCTATTTAGGTTTCTTTACCTTCCATTAAAAATTTCAGATCGATTGATGATGATTTGATCAGCCGATCATGCGATCTCCCTCAGCATGTTGAGTCTGTCCTAAGCAGAGACTGCACATGCTTCATCTCCTTTCTCCTTTTCTCTATTCTCTCTTCCGTTGATGGCTCGAAAAATTATGTCTTGTCTTTATTTTCTCTGAGGTTGGCGACAGCTTGGAAAAAAACGAAGAAGAGGAGGCCAAAGGATTTAGGTTTTTAGGTTAGGATTAAATAATAAAGGCTTTAGGTAAAGTTCTCGTTCAATTTAAAGGAAAACTGGTTTGCTGAAGGAACCGGGGCTAAGAAACCAGGTATTACACAGCTGTTAAAAAAAATAATATTTGGGAAAATATTAGGTTAACACAAAACTAAGATATAACTAACATTAAAAATATTAGAGTTTTTTGAGTTTTTTGAATCCCGAGAGTACCTTTCTAACAACTTATTAAAAAAAAACAATATTACTTGAATGTCATTAATGAAATTCGTTGAAAAGTGCAAAAAATCTGGTAAACAAATCTGTATAGATTTTACCTTCTCCAAAATTTATAAATTTGTATACAAATTTGTTTTTCGAAACTTCATATTTTTTTTTTCGTACTGCAAATTTATCTACATACATGAAGCCACAAATATATTAATCTATCACATATTTGTCTTTTCCATAGATTTTTCATCATTGATGCTCGACAGTTTTAAGTGTCTCACAGATTGTTTTTGGAAAGTCATTGTAGATTTATTAAAGTTTACTTCAGACTTTTTGTGCAATTAGTACATATTTTTCAAAACACCACAGATTTTATGTGACATATTTGTTCTTCGACCGAAAAAATTTGAAAAAATGACGCAAAATTTTTTGTTTTCTGTTAAAAATTCCGTAGTTTGGCTACATACTCTTTTGAAAAAAAGTTAATTACTAGACTCGCATCAACTGACTACAAATTTATTTAATTTTATGTATGCTCACTAAAGATATGTTTCCAGCAACTTGTTAAAAAAAAAAAATTACCAGAATGTTATAAAGAAATTCACTGGAAAGTGCAAAAAATATAGGAAAACAATCTGTAGTGACTTAAGTTTCTCAAAAATTTATAAATTTGTATACATATTTTTTTGAAACTTCATATTTTTTTCTTAAACTACAGATTTATCTACATACATGAAGGTACATATTTATTAGTTTGTCACATATTTATTTTTCCACATATTTTTCATCGTTGATGCTATAGAGTTTTAAGTGTGTCACATATTTTTCAAAACACCACATATTTTACAGAAAATTGCCTAGAATGACCCACAAATCAATATAAATGAAAGTAGCTATCCCAAAATTTGTTTCTAAGCAAAATCAACCTCCAATGATAAGAAAATTACCTTTATCTCCTTATGAATAAAAAAAATAAGAAATTGCAATTATCATTTTGCCCCGACAATGTCTGTAATGGAAAAAATGGAAGCTACAAACTACAGTTGCAGACTGACATAGTAGTCTGCTCGGTTATCAATTCTTATTTTTAAATTATAAAATTTATAAAATTAGTTTGAACAAAATTAATATTACAAATACAAAATATGATTATTATTGAACTATGTGAATTAAAATTTCTTTATATTGAAACAAATTAATAATATTTAGGAATCTTTAATAAAATTGAGATTTTTTCATTAGAAGATTTGGTTTGAAGACTATTTTTGTATTTAGAGTTTTGAGACAACGAATAAAGTCTATTAAGATGAAATTATTGTTTCCCAATTCATATTTTTAGATTTTCGCTAAAAAACACATTCCCGCTAAAAAATCAGACTGCAAATTAAATCTACTAAGCGATTAAAGTTATAGACTTCAACTAAAGTCTACTATGTTTTTACCTAAGTATAAATATATAATTTTCCCTTTCACATTTTTATTTAACTCAACCCTAGCGATTTTCCCCCTCCTTCCTCGTTGGTGATTTCTATCCACCTTTCATCGGCGGTTGAGTAATCATTCCTTTCATTGCTTTTCATATCTCATTTTCTTTGTTTTGTATCAATCCATATCATTGATATTTTTTCTTTTGTAGAAAATGGCGTGATATAGCTATACACAACTATCAAGTAGTTCCACGACGAGTGTCCCTTCGACTACTCGACGTCGATCCAGCGGGAGCTATGGATTTCCGTTGCTTCTATGGTTTGGTGCCTGTGCTTCAAACATCTAGGACAAATCTCAATCGGGGTAGAAGATTTAATGGCTTCATAAAAACGAGGTATGTACTGCAATCGATGTAATGTATTTATGTTTTGAGTTTGAATATCAAATTAAATTTGTCTTGTAAACTAATTTTTTTTGTTTAATGTTCATTAATATGATGGTGGCTATCATGTATTTAAATGGTGGGATGAGGACATTATGGAGGAATTTAAAGAGCTACAGTCGAAATTTCATGCTCAAGAGGATGTTATTCGTCTCTTGCTAGATGAGAGGTGATGCAATTATGTTCAGCTCAATTCACAGAATGGACCCAACCGCATTCAAAGGAGCATATCTTTCCAACCAAAGGGAATTGGTTAACAAACTCGATTGTTCTGGAAATCTTACTCCTCAAAGCATCTTTAGAAACTAGACTCATCACAACGACATGAAAAGCCTGGGAGTTATGGAGCTTACAATATGGGTGAATCAAGATTTTCGCAGAACATACATATCATCACTCCAAAAGGTATTACGACCAAACCAGACGGTTTCAGGCTATGATTTAAAATTTTTTAGATTCTCAAGTCATCAAGAGATCAATAAAAAGTGAAATCACTTCAAAAGACGCTGGGAATAAATAGTTATGAATTTTCAAAGTCAGCAGACTTTCAGCTCGTCTGTCAAGCCTGTTCGTGTGAATTCAAGAGCAAATCATCCATGTGAGGCATGAACATTATTCCAGCCATATTTTACCTTCAATATGGGTCTCTTAGGAGTTCAAAACATTCAAGAAACCTCAGCATCACGTTTTGGATCAAGTGACCAAGATGGCTTGGTTATTTTAGCCCAAAAGAAGTCGAAGCCCAAATTAAGGATCCATTACTACTTGTTAGATGAGCATCCACGAAATTCAAGTCCAAGAAGCTAAAAAATCGAGTTGTTGATTGGTTTACTCTGAACCAATTTCGAACTCAATTGATGAGGAAAACCAGCCTTCGACCAAAGCTCCAATTATTTGGTTTTAGCAATTGGATTTTAGATTAGGATTTTTAATTATTTCTGGTTATTGTTTAGTTTATTATTTTGGATACTTAGTTTAGTTTTAGGTTATTATTTTCGGAGGAAACCCTAGTAGATTATCTCTACTTAAGTGTTGTAATCTGCAGCTTTTAAAAAAAATCCAGAGTTTTGATGAAATTTTAAGTTTTCTCTTTTCTTTCTAAGAAAGTGAATCTCTGTTCATCTTTGAACAAACCCTATTGGTAAAAATTTAATTCTCTAAGAGTCTTCTCTATTTTTGATCACAAAAGAGTTAATTCTCTAGATCTAGAATAAATCCTACCCAAAACTTCATCTCAATCGAAATCCATCTCTGTTTTTCGCAGAATTCATTCTGAAAATTCAGATCTGACTTCTCTTTTCGTGTTCAGAAGATCCTGGATTGCATCAAGAGCAAGTCTACAGAGAAAGTTGTTGATGTTCCACGTATGGAGGCTATGCGGCGTAACATTCAGGAAACAAAAGCAGAGATAATGCAATTAAAGGAGGTAAGGTTTGGAGCTGAAGAATATGATGGTGTCTGGTTTAATCATTGTTGGTTTTGTAATTTCATTTTTTGTTTTTCGTTAGGAGAGTATGATCTCCTAATTTAGTACTAATTTTATTTTAATGTAAAATATGTCTGGTAAATGGATGTTGTTTTCAATCTAGACTGTTTAGATCTTATAGAATGCTTGAGGATATTTTGCAAGCATATTACAATCGGACATGCTTGGTAAAATTTATCAAATATTATGATTAGGAGACTACAAATGAACTCTCGCAGTTTAAGAATTCATATGAATTCTGGAATTCAGAATTTAATATAATCATTCTTGCAATCATAATACCATATATAATAACAAAAAAATAATAAAACAATAGATAATAATAAATTATAAACTTCATATAAGTGTTCCCCTCAACTAAATCACGATACATTTTAGACTTAAGAATTAATTTGTAGACTAATTTTGTGTAAAAAATTAGGTTTCCCACCCAAATCAACTTTACAGATAACTTGAGTAAACCAACATTTTTAACCTAACCGTTTAGAAAATTAATCATGATATAAGAGAGGGGAAGGTAATAAAAACACTAGCAGCTAACATTATCATAGTAAAAATATAAAAAGTGCTCTTTATGCTCTTCAATTGACGAGACAACGTCGATTCATCCAACTGTCGTCTCAACCATCGCCATTACTACTTATGTTCTCATCTCCAAGATCTTTGTAAGCGGTTTACTCCCCTTCTTCATCTACTATTTTTTCGCTGCTTCCATCTTTACTTACCCTTCTTATTTTGTACCTTCAGATCTTCCTTGCCGCAACGATTCTTAAATTCTGCCACGCCTCCACTGTTCTTCAGTCTCATTTCCGTCAACATGGTTTGTTTATCATCCTAATCATTTAGTTTTCTTACTTATCTACAAATATCATCCTTTTATTTTATCGATTATTTTCTTTGATTTTATCAAATGTTTTCTTAGATTTTGTAGAATCTTTTCTATGATTTTGTCAAATATTTTCTTTGATTTTTTCGAATACTTTCTTTGATTTTTCGAATATTTTCTTTGATTTTGTTGAATGTTTTCTTTAATTTTGACATTAGTCTTCTTCGATTTCGTCAGTATTCATGAGATATGTTTTGTATTTTGTTTTATGACTTCGTAACCTCTTAAGAGACTTCGATTATAGACTTCTTCTTTATCCACAGACTTCAATAGTAAACCTAATTATTTATAAACTTCTTGAAGTATTTCAGACTTCTCACGCAGACATCTCAGTCAGACTTCATCGGTAGACTTCGTCTGCTCTGTCAAACTTCGCTGACATACTTCTTTCAAATCTTTTTTCCAGACTCATGAATTCCCTCCAAGGTTTTATTCAAAAGATTTTGAACTTGTTCCTAGTAAAAGTGTAGGATACTACTCCGGTTACTCAAAGTTATTTATTGCACTTGTTGATGCGCTAGGATCAGGCGAATAAGAATAGTTTTGCAAGTCAATGTTGGGTGTGTTTTTTCTCTTCAACTCAATAGATTTTGGTTAGGCATCAAGGTTCGTTCATTATATGCTCAATTTTCAGCTCCAATGTCATAGGAAATCTGAGATATGGAGTCTCATTGGTGATAATCTAGTGAGGTTTTCGTTGCATGAGTTTGAACACATTACTGGTCTCAACTGTGAGTATGCACATAATCTTGAAAATCCAGTGCTAGAAGTTACAGATGATATGAAACAATTTTGGGAGCTTCTTGGTATGAGTGTTGAATTAGGTCTAAGTATTGATGATCTTATTGTAGCGTGTAAGCTAAGCCAAACATGGTCTCGTGAAGATCAGTTGAGATTTGGTTATATATCCATCTACGTTGATTTCATTGAAGCACAAAAAAGCTTAACACTGACACGGGTTAGCTTGGCTAGGCTCGTGATGAATTTATAGGCTTTTGAAAACTACCTGTGGGGTAGAGTAGCTTTTAAGAACTCGATTGAATCCGTGAAGGAGAAGGACGTGACAAAAACGTATTTGATTGAAGGTTTTGTTAAAGTCCTTTAAGTATGGTTTTACTTTTCTCTACGCATTTTGCAGCCATTAACAGAGATCCCATTCTTGGTAATCTAACTCCACAATTGTTGGCTTACAAAGATTCCAGACGCATAAAGTATGTCAAAGAGAATATGTAGAAGCAGATAATTTAAAAATATTTGAGTTTGGTTTGGTTTGATATTGTAATTAATATTAGAACGTGTTTTTTTTATCTACAGGTTCGTGTAAAAAACTTTGTTATTAAGGATTATGTGGAAATATTCTCATTGTGGGATGATGATGAAGAGGATGAGAAGGTTACCAACATCGTCAAAAGATTTTTTGGACTTTTATCTAATGGTGCATGGAGGTGGAGTAAGAAAGACTGGCCACTCACTGGTGTAGTGAAGACAGAGGATTTGTTAGATAAAAAATAGTCATTGATCTCTCTGATGATGAAAGCCATAAGAGGCATTGCAACTCATCCCCTTATGTGACTGCTGATGATGGTTCATTGTTTGTTGAAACTATTAAATCTCATGTGCAATTTTGTATTGGAAACTTGACTTCCAATATAATGGCAGGTTTTGGAAGGTTTGAGGAGGGGATTGGAAGGTGTGAGGAGGGGGTCAAGGTTATAGCCAATAAGGTCGGTGCTTTGGAGGTGGTCATTAGGACCTTGAAGGGTGTGGCAGTAGAGGATGTTGACAAAGGTGGTGGTGATGTTGTCATGTGACAAGATGAGTAGATGAAATCCACTAATGATCACAGTTTTGACACTCCCACCAAAGTCCCTAGTCTTGCCGAGCAGGACAACACCAATGTCAACATTAATGGTGAAGTTGGGGTTAGTTCTAAAGGCAAACCAATGCCCAAACCCAAGCCCAAACCCAAATCCAACCCCACCCGCAAAAACACTAGTAGATCAATAAAGCCCAACTTATTTTTGTGTTTATTGCGCCAAAACTCGTTTTCAATCTCTCTCCTCTTTGTCTAAAACTTGTTTTTCAATTTCTCTATTTAATATGCTTATAACTTAATATGGATGTGTGTTAGTGATGTGTACATATTTTCTTGCATATTTTGGTGCATTTTAGCATAGTTTCATCCACATTTAGGTTGTATGTGTTGCATATAATTCTTAGAATCCCTGAGTTTGAGTCTAGAGTCTAGTTTAGGATCATATTTCATTTGCATGTCATTTCTTTGCATTTTGTAGAAACGACTTTGGGATGGATTCATGGAGGTTCTAGAGGTGGATTCAAGATGGATATGAAGCTAAGAAATCAAGGAAAATATGAGCCAAATGCTATCGGAGAATATGGAACCAATTGGAGCAAGCAAAAGAAGGAAGAAGAGGCCACAAGCTATCAAGGTCAGCAGCTGTCGACCTTCAGGTCGACAGCAGGGTGCCTGAGGTCGACAACTGCTTCCCTTGGTAGCTCTCCTGCCCAAGGTGAGCTACTCTCGACCTGGAGGTCAACAATGGCCTTTTTTTAGGCGACGACAGGGCACCTGGACGTGAAAAATGCTTCTAAGGCACCCACACTTCCCCTCTTTAGTATAAATACCCTTTTATATGAGCCAAGAACATATCTTTCATCTCTCCTTCAATATTTTTCTTATCTTTGAGATCAAAATCTTTTAATAACTACTTTTAGTACTTTGAGTGGCTTTTGATCTCTTCTCTTCATCTCTTTCTTTTAGATCTTTTTTCTAAGGACATGGGAGTTCAAAGACCCAATCTATGTCTTTTGAGTTCCATGACTTTTACAGAGTAGATCCTTCTTGGATCTTGAGATGTAGTAGGCTAGGATTAGATCTAGGATTGTGATGGATGATTAGGCTAGATTTTGGCATAGGTTCCTACTAGATCTTGTTTAGTTCTTCAAAGTTCATTGCTTGCTCATTGACGCCTAGAAAGTGTTTGATGAAATGCTTGAGAGAACAAGATATATGTCTTTCACTTGGGCCCATGAGAGTGAATGATATCTAAGTGCTAGATGGCTAGAAGGGCTTGAGGAACATTATCATTTACATGTGTAGATAGGCAACAAACGAGACTTGAGCCTTGTAATGTGTATGGGTGAATAGATCTTCGCCATGAGAGTGGATAGATCGACTAAGGAGGGATCTTTGGCCTAGGAATAGCTTCAATCCTCTAATAAAGCCTGAGTAAAGTCCATTACATCTCTAGATCGACCCCGAACCCATGGCTATTATCTCAAGATCCTATTTTTTATTATTTACATCCGAGTTCACTCATTTCTTGCTCTTCCTTATTGCTAGTTTAATTATTGCTTTTATTGATACATTTTAATTATGTTTGGCCTTGTTGATTGCTAGATTTAGTGGAGAACCGTGACAATCCCCATCTAAATCGATCCCCTAGACTAGGATTTCTAGCGTATTCCCTTTGTTTAGGTTCAACTAGTCAAGCCCTTAAATCCTTGGACGATACCTTAAGTACTACAACTCGACCCCGTTCTTTTGCGGGATTGCGAGTAGGCTTAGGTTTATAAATTTTAAACTTTGACACGACCAACCCGATCTAACGTCAAGTTTTGGCGCCATTGCCGTTGGATTTAGGCTTTAGCTAGAATCTTCAAAGAAATTTCTAGAATTCAAGGACTAGGAATTATCTTTTTGCTTATTACACTAAAGTTTCTAACTTTCTTTTGTTGATTTTCGTTTATTTGTGAAGGTACATGATAACAAGGTCAATAAGTGAGCCAAATACACAACTTCTTGACATTGACCCAATACTTATTGAAAGACAACAATCAAAACAAAGAAGAGCTAGAGAAAGACAAGTCCATCTAAGAAGGTTGATTATTAATCAAGAAGTTGAAGGAGAGAGAATCCTCCACCTATGGAGAACCCTCAACAAGAGCGATTTCCCCCTCCAAATCATGGGAATTTTATTGGTCAAGAGGACCGAGGTAACCGTTGGAGAAGACGATGAGCCATTCACTAATGGCAAAAGGATGTGTATAAAACCCCCACCAATCCGCAACAACAACTTTGAGATCAAGTCAAGTTTGATCAATATGGTCCAAAACGCTAGATTCGGTATTTCACCGGACTTGTGAATAAGGGTTTTACCAGGTTGTATCAGGTTTTCCACCAGACATCACATGACTTTACTAAATCATTACATTTTCAACATTATCAGCTTCTCCCTTCAAGTTTAAACACCAAACCTATATTCAAACCTGAACAATGAATCACTTCAACCAATAATGCCAGCAGAAATATTAGGTCTAATGGAAGATTGGACTATTAAAGAAGGAGGAGAGAAGAATCCATGGAAGATGGACTTGTTTGGTTTTCTTGGGTTTTAAGAAAATATGATGCGACTATATAGTGGCGTTATAGTGTTTTCATGAATCATCTTTAATGTGACATAAATTTCTCATTTTTTTTTGTTATATCCTTATAACAATTTAATTCATAGATGTTTATTTTGGTGGTTGTTTTTTGTGGTTTAATCTTTTAAAATATGTTGCATAATGTATTTTCATGTGCTATTATCTCTTTGTAGTCTAAACAGTTTTTGAAAACCTGCTTTCTTGGATGAGTATAGAATAATCAACTCTTAAAAGAAAATAATATTTGGGAAAAATTAGACTAACCCAAAAAAATATATAAATAACTAGAATAACACTAAAAATATTCAAATAACTCTAAAAAGATTAGAGTTATTTGAATTTTTTTAATTCCCAGAGTACCTTTTCGGCAACTGGTTAAAAAAACAATATTACTATAATGCCATTAATAAAATTCGCTGGAAAATGCAAAAAATCCGGAAAACAAATCTGTATATACTTTAGATAAACTCTACAGACACTACAAGAAACAGGAGGAATTGCGAG
>OVAN01004654.1:0-25326 GCA_900406275.1 Anastatica hierochuntica
GGACATCCCTTCCAATATTGGTTCTATGCTTGGCATTCGCAATGAAATTCGAGATACCCGGAAACTTGATCGTCTGAAAGCTGATTTAGTTGAAAATATATGGCAAAAGTTTGGTAATCAAGCTGAATAATCTTTGTACGTTCGTGAATTCATATTGTATTAAATAAAAACTTTTAAAAAAAATTTTAAAAAAAATTAAAATATTTTTTTATTCCTAAGAACCCCATCTTCAAGTTCACTAATGGAAGAGCAAAACAGATACAGGTTCATCACTATTCCTGGCCCCACCAGAAATACATTAAAAAAATTATGTGAACCCCAAGAGGGGATTCACTAATGGGGATGCTCTAATAGTGCCGAGCAAATAACCTTGACTCGAAAATCCGAACCGGATCCGAACATATTCAAATACCCGAATATACATATGATTTTATATGTATTTTTATGATTTTATAGATAAAAATTAATATATTTTATTATCTTTTATGACTATTTTCGGATAAATCGTTTTTTCATTTAATTTCATTTTTTTTTCCGGTTGTTTTCAGTTTTCAGATTCAGTTTGGTTCTTTTCAAAATTCTAAAAACCGATTCGAACTGAACGGAACTCGAACCGGAACCGATATAAAATTCAACCGAATTTCTAAACGAATCTTATATAGATGAACCCAAACTACTTGGAATTGATCCGAACCCGACCAGAGGAACTAAATGCCAGCCCTAGTAAATAATATACACTACAAGAGAAATAGAAAAAGCCCAATGGGCTTACAGAATAGATTTAATAGAAACCGGGTTTTTTGAAATCTCCGGTTTAAAGTTGAGAAACGTGCCACGTGTCACTCTTTGATATCTCCGTCTCCAGGAGTGAGGAGGACTTGTTCATCGTCTCCGTCACTCACACTTGCTTTGCTCTAGAGATCTCTCTCACTCTAACAATGCAATCGACTCTCTCTCTATCTTTCTCACAGGCATCGTTTCCTTTATCGAATCGTCCGCTTTGTTGTTCATCTAACGCCGGTACTAATCTTCGGTTCTGCGGACTCCGGCGGGAGGCGTTTGGTTTCGCTCCGGCGAAGCAGGTGAGTTCGAGTTCGTGCCGTTTTCGAATCCATAGCAGAAGGATCGAAATCTCCGCCGCTGCTTCTTCAGCTTCTGACAATGGAGCTCCGTCGAAATCGTTCGATTACGATTTGATCATTATCGGAGCTGGAGTTGGCGGCCACGGAGCTGCACTTCACGCCGTCGAGAAGGTATGCTTTTATCTCTAATTAAGCAATACGATTTCGAATTCATGATACAGTTACTATGCTTCGAACTGAAACATGGATCTCATAGGGACTCAAAACCGCCATTATTGAAGGAGATGTTGTTGGAGGAACTTGCGTTAACAGAGGATGTGTGCCATCTAAAGCTCTTCTTGCTGTTAGTGGTAGGATGAGAGAACTTCAGAACGAACATCACATGAAGTCTTTTGGTCTTCAGGTGATAATGATGAAATCACTCTTTTGATGAAGAAAGTTTACTATCTTCCTTGGCTCTGGCTGACTCTAGCCTTTTGTCTTCGTCGCCTCTTGGATTGATAGGTTTCAGCTGCTGGTTATGACCGTCAAGGTGTGGCTGACCATGCGAGTAACCTGGCTACTAAAATTAGGAACAATCTCACTAATTCAATGAAGGCACTTGGTGTTGACATTTTGACAGGGGTTGGCACTGTTCTGGTCGGTATTTTTATTGGTTCTTTGGTTGGCTAACTTTGCTTGGTGTGATGCTAATATGTTGTCTTGTGTGCAGGGTCCGCAAAAGATTAAGTATGGAAAGATTGGTTTTCCGGACAATATTATCACCGGAAAAGATATAATCATTGCAACTGGATCTGTACCATTTGTTCCGAAAGGAATTGAAGTTGATGGTGTGTGTTTTGTTTTAAAGATAGAGGGGAGAAGTCGGGAAAAGTAATCTCTTTTAGTATAGCAAGTTACCTGATAGTCCTCGTATTTTGTGTTGCAGGAAAGACTGTTATTACAAGTGACCATGCATTGAAATTGGAGTCTGTTCCTGACTGGATTGCAATAGTGGGAAGTGGTTATATCGGTCTTGAGTTCAGTGATGTTTACACGGCCCTTGGAAGTGAGGTAACATCTTGATTTGTACTAACTGATTTGCATTGCTATCATAGTCTGATGTTTTGTGGTTCTCTCAATAATAGCAAAAGGCTTTAAGGATGTTTTCCTATTGGTACCTCGTCAACTGAAAGCCATCGCTATGTTTTGCTTACTTGAGTTTTGCAATGCACCAGGAAGTGACCAAGCTAAGGAAATTTTTTTCAGGTCACTTTTATTGAGGCGTTAGATCAGCTGATGCCTGGATTTGATCCCGAGATCAGTAAGCTGGCTCAAAGGGTTTTGATAAATCCTAGAAAGATTGACTATCATACTGGAGTGTTTGCAAGCAAAGTAAGCTTTTTTATCTTCATGCATTCTATAATAAATGGGTTTATGAAATTTTATTTGTGTTTAACTCTTCTTTGCAGATCACTCCAGCAAAGGATGGAAAACCAGTTACGATAGAGCTTATTGATGCCAAAACCAAGGAACCTGAGGACACATTGGAGGTAACAAAATGTTGTGCAGTTGTCTGAAACTTTACTACAAAAGAGAATAATTTCCACCACAGTGTTGCGACGCTTTCACCCTTCTCACATGCAAAATATATGAATTATGACCTGCATACTTTCGTACGTGAGCCAGAGCTTCTGGTTTTCTAAAATTTGATAATTTTGCTCTAAAAAGAAAAAGAAACAGAGATGTTTTCAAATGTCATTGCATCGGACGCTTTTTGAGTGTTTATGTTTCCTGCGCTGAAAGTGTGACCTTATGTTCTTTTGTCAAGGTGGATGCTGCTCTAATTGCCACTGGAAGGGCTCCGTTCACCAATGGTCTTGGACTGGAAAATGTATGAATTGACAGCACACTCATTATGAGTAATAACTTTGGTTTCGGCTCCCTGAGGAGCGTAATTGGTGATGAAAGAAATAACCTTAAAGCTCTGTTTTCCACACAGATCAATGTTGTGACGCAGAGAGGTTTTATACCAGTTGATGAACGAATGCGTGTTATAGATGGAAATGGAAAGCTGGTTAGTGTCATTTTCATTCACATGAACACCTTATTTCTTACTAGCAATTTTGTTTCTTTTGATATACAGAGTAACTCTTGGTTAATAGGTTCCACACTTGTATTGCATCGGTGATGCCAATGGTAAACTGATGCTTGCTCATGCAGCCAGCGCTCAAGGAATCTCTGGTAAATGGTTTATCAATATTCCTCTATAAATGCATCTATCTTTCTTTCCAATTTTACGACCACCATTTTTATTAAAATCTGCATCTACTTGTGTTGGCTAGTGGTGGAGCAAGTTACAGGTAGAGATCATGTGCTTAATCATCTTAGCATCCCAGCTGCTTGTTTTACACATCCTGAAATCAGCATGGTGGGATTGACAGAGGTAACTCTAGACACCCTTAGCAGATCGGTGTTTTTTTTTAAAAGAATGGTTTTTTCTTAACCTCTCTATCTTTCGGTAATCATTTCTGCAGCCGCAAGCGAGAGAGAAAGCTGAGAAAGAAGGATTTAAAGTAAGTGTAGCCAAGACAAGTTTCAAGGCAAACACAAAGGCCCTAGCGGAAAACGAAGGAGAAGGGCTTGCTAAGGTTAAAAGAAAATGACTAAATCCGGGAAAATTATGAAGAAAGTTTTACATAGTCCGTTGAGTGACATAGAAGATATCTGAACACGCTTTTTTGTTTGCACAGATGATATACAGACCTGACAACGGTGAGATCCTTGGAGTTCATATCTTTGGATTGCATGCTGCTGATCTTATCCATGAAGCATCTAACGCGATTGCTTTAGGAACACGCGTTCAGGTAGGGCGGGAATTTTCTGGCTGCAAAACCAAACATGTCTCTGATTAATTGATCACCGAGGTCTAGATATTGTGTTGTCTTATTTGGCCTTTTGTGATGATATTGCAGGACATAAAATTTGCGGTTCATGCACATCCAACTCTGTCTGAAGTTGTCGACGAACTGTTTAAAGCAGCCAAGGTAAATAAATTACAAGAATCAAAGATATTCATCTATCGAAACTCGAACTATGGAAGCAAGCAGCAACTTCTGTTTATCTCTTAACATTCCAGGTCGAAAGTCCAGCTTCAACATCGGCACAAGGTGTAAAAGTCGCTGTATAGAGGAGGAAGTTGAGAGCAGCCTGTAACAAATTTTTTTGGTGGAAGAAAGACTTTTGAGATTTGTACTTTGTAACAAATAGTATCTTAGACTAATATTTAAACAAAATGATAAAAAGATTGTCACAGACACATAACTTCTAAAACATTTTATGTATCATAAGTCAAGAGATCCAAAGATTGACGAAAAGAAAACTTTCGCTTTTTTAGCGTCAAATCTTCACAATCGCATTATACCACAATACCCCAAACGAAAAAAGAATAAAAAGACTAATGACAAGAGGCTCTATGTAAAATCTCCCTGCTGTATGAGTGATTTTACCTTAATACCCTTAGAAACTTTTCAGAAAACAGCTTCAAAAAGGTCGAAATTACCCCTTGCCATTTACACAAATTTACAGTTCCCACCATACTTGCATTTTAGCTCTCCATACCCATTTGATCAAGCTCTTGCATCCCATCATACTCCAGCTGTATCATATTTTAAATGTTTTAAACATACACATTAACACTTTCCATAACATAATTATATGAATTTGAGTAATGAAAAATAGAAAGAAGCAAAATTGATTTTTCACCTGAGCTTCTTCGTGAGCCAGTTTCATCCTCCTATAATCCTGCTGAGCCTTCTTGGACCGGAACATGGCCTGGACTTTAACCACCGACCTCTCGAGCCGTTCCTCCGCTTGTTTCTGACTTGTCTTGTAGAAATCCTCCACCGTCTCACTCCCTTCCTTCTCCTCGGCTTGGCTAACCTGAAGCCCTCTGATCCCTCTTCTCTTCAGTCTCCACCTCAGTATGGCCTTCTCAAGAACTCCCACCGACCACGTTATCTTCTGGTACTGTCTTCTTACTTGGAACCCTCTAAACACAGCCTGCAGAACAATTCGCATATTCAAAAAACGCGGTGCAATTCTTTCTCAGTTTTGATGCTTAAAGATACAGATCAGCTTTTGGTTGTACCTGGATCTTTATTGCCTTATTCCGCATGTTCAGAAACTCCCGCCTCATTTTCCACGTTTGAAACCTGTACTGGATACGAGCAGCCGCTGCAATCTTCCTACGCGTCTCGTAGTCACGAAAGGCGTGCTGGATCTTCATTGCGGCTATTATGTTTTTGGCTTCTTCTTCCTTGCTAGCAAACCTAACCGCACTTGACCTAACTTTCAGCTCGTGCTCCCTGAAAGCTCCATGAATCCTCGCTGCAGCCTCTGCAGCAGTTCTGTAAGCCGCCAGAGTGTCCTTCAGGCTCTGCTCCTCTTCATTTGCACTCCCTGGGTTTGATGACTTCTCTGCCTTGACGGTTTCAAGGTTGCCACTGATGTTTCCAGCTATTTGCATGTCCTTGAACTGTGCTACAAGACATTTTTCAGCAAGAAATGCTGCTAAACCATCATAACCTTGCTGCTGTGCCAAATCAGCCGCTGTGCAGCCGCCGAGGTGTTGCTTAGTGGGATCTGTCACCAGGTTTGGCCTTGCGCCGGCAGACAGAAGAGTAGCTACCATTTTCTCCCTTTCAAAAATAAAACTCAGAAAAAGAAGTGGATAAAACGGAAACAGGACTAATTGCCTTTTATTACTTAAAAGGATGTAAGTTAGTTTACCTTCCATAGTATGCTGCCCAATGAAGAGCGGTAAAACCGTGCTTATCTCGGAAATCCAAAGAGATATTTGCCCAGGAGAAGAGAAGGACCGACCAAGTGTATCCAAGGATGGCGCAGAGGTGGATCACTCCAAGGCCTTTAGAGTCATACTCCTTTGTGTTGCGGTTTTCGATCACTTTCTCCAAAAGCCACTCCTTCAGCCTATTTTGCAGAGTGAGCTCAAAGAGATGGTCCTTTGCTTGATCAAACTGCACCTCATTCGCCTGGATTGACTTCATTAAATATGCCCAACTGTTTAACAGATGAGAAGTTCTGCTTGCGAGTTTCTTAGCTTCTTGCAGGTTATCAGGTGAGATTTTACTCGAGTATATGCTGATTTTGCTAGAAGAAGTGAACAGAAGATGCGCAAGTCTGACTTGGAACTCAAATTCTTCCCGCTTCTGCAGCTGGCCGTTTTGAGGGACGGGATTTTCAAGAACTGGAACTGAGCGGTGTTCAAAGCTGACTACTTGGCTGATAGGTTTGTTTCCATCAGCACTCAGATAAAGGTTCACCACTCCAGGAGACTGAGGGGGAAGGAAGCAACGATAAACTCCCGTCTGGAGGAACTCTGCGGGGACACGCAACGCGCCACAAATGCAGAAGAGGTTTGATCTTTCAAAATGCTGGACACTGTCGTGAAAGACCCCAGTTACAAGTATCTGCAAGTTCATGTGCAGAAGGTTAGCTCTTCATAGCAAGAAATGCCTTTTACGTGAAGCGTAAATAAGCAATGTGAAACCGAGACAAATCTCAACACGTTAGGCTTTACCTATCCAAGTTTTATTCCTATTTTGTATTACGAATCACATTGTATACACAATTTCATACAGCAAACATACTGATCATAACCATACGAGATGCATAAGCCCTCAACAAACACACATGCAGTAAAGTGAGACAATCATATTGATAGTATCTTAGTAATGAGCATACTTTTGAAGTATCGTCTCCAAAATTCCAAATTAAGATACTCAGTTTTAAACCATGGTCTTAATAACGTGATATATGGGGAAAAATGGCTACCTTTGTTTTCTCTGTCGAATACGCCCAGGCAGGTGAAACGTCAGTTATGTTGAATACTTGCTCCGGTATGTTGGCGTGAGAATCAAATACATTGGGAGAGGCAGATGAATCCTGCCCTGGTGTAAATACAGCTCCAAGGGAAGGATCCTCCACTGAACCAGGAGAGTGACTTATGTTGTTCACCCACCTTCCAAAACTTCCCTGACTTCCAAGACCGTTGTTAAGCAAGTCATCACCGGTTCCATTAGCAACTGTTGCACTTGAATCCATTCTCTGTATATTTGGATCTACTCCACGATGAACATGCTGACTAGAAAGTTCTCCTGCGCCACATGGATTATTACTTTGATAAACAGGATCTTCAAGACCAGTAAACGAAGGTATATATATAGATGCGTTGTAGCCTGCAAGGTTATTTCCCTGCACAAAGAAGAAGATGGGAAATATGACGAACAGAAAGACAGGCAAGGCCACTTGCAATCTGGAAAAAATAAGTTCACTCACTTGATTTGCAGAACCCTTAGGCGCAGTTTGGAGCTGTTCTGTGTAGTATAACATATCTTCTGTATGCAAAAAACAAACAGAAAGAAAAAGTGAAGTGTTTTCAGCATCATCAAATTGCTCCCCTTTTACAAAAAGCAGATATTCCTCTGTGAAGGATCTAAAAATTTAATGAATAAGCTCAGTATATAAGTACCTTCTGTTGGAGGAGAATGGTTGCTAATATCTGCTGGTATAAGAAGCTCATCCCAATCAAGTGTGTTGATCTCATGAAGCCTAATCTCATGATTTCTAGCGACCATACTGTCGCTGCGGACATCAAACCCTTCAAAAAAGAAGAAGTGTCATAAATGTCTATCCTTCTGAGAGAAAATTAATGAACAGTCCAGAAGAATTGCCAATATACACCAAAAGTTTACTGTAAAAGCTCCAGATCACCAAGAGACTCCTTCTCACCTGTATTACAACCATTGTGAACACCAGAATTGATATCTTCAGCTACGGGGTTTGGTGATAACTGGTCAGAGATCGAACTTGAGTATGAGATCCCAGGTGTCGCTGGAGCTGCCTGAACCTGTTTTACCAAAATTCCTCAGAGGGTTGCAAACCGAATATCATCTTTTGTAACTAAAATCTGCCAATCGAAGGCTATGAATGAAATCAAATATTTATCATCCTAATCCATAACCATTTCTGACATTGACATATAAAAAAACATCAGAAAAAGCTGGGGACAGGTATAAAACCTCACGTGTCTCGCGATAATGGACAAGAACGATGTGCTCCTGAGACCTGATAAAGGAAGGGTGGTTTATTTTCATGAACGTCAGAATTAAAGCAGAGGGACAAAGTCATCCATTTAATCGATTATTTCCTCAAAGGATAAACCTAATCTGTTGTTGCCACATACTTATCCAATAACCAGTAACACCTTCGAACAAATGTCGGGTTATCATCACCGTGGGCATAATAAACATGAATCCGTTCCTCGTTACCAACCTGATATGCAAAAAATAATACACAAGGGATCACATCAAGAACATGTTTTAGCTGTAGAGGAGACAAACGGGCATATGAACACAAAGAAGCTAAGAAAACCTCACTTTTAGGTGTTCATGAGCTTCCTTAATTGTCTTTCCATCTTTTTTCTTTTTCCAGCTATGACCATCCTTTCTAAAGTTCCTCAACATCTTACGGTCGAACAACACAATCGTACCACCTATCAAACATGAACATAATTCGAAATTTGACATAACAAGAGATTCAACAAAGACTTATCCAACCTAAAATAACATCTATACATGGGAACAAGCCATGGAAGGGGAAAAAAATTGATTACTCTTGGGTAAGTTCACTGGCTTGACATTGATGTTGAATAATTTGTGGTTACAGAGAAGAGCATGGATCTCGTTTGGCCGAAGCCACCTACTGTTTGCTTCCTCGAACATCGTTTGTATATCTAGATCTGCAAAACACAGTCAATAACCGATAAGAACATGTATCTGTTTCGATTCAGCATCGAAGGTTTATCTCTAACGATTAATCCGTCGAAATATCCGTTGATTCTTCAATTCAACACAATAAATCACAAGGAACCTCCGATTACACAACAACCTGCAAATTATAGTTCAATAGCTACGAGAATCAATGAGCAATCAGAGAAATTCCAAAACCCAGACAAAATGAAAGGGGGAACAATCATCGGTGAATGAAGAACTCAGGCAAGCGATTTTCGTGAGAATCTAAGAGTAAGCCGAAGAAACAGTCAAACTAAGACGAACGATCAGCTAAAGAACAAAACCTTGCAAAGTATGGAATCCATGAATCTCAGAGCCGATAAGCCTGCCGGAATCAACGCCGGCCATATCCGTTTCAGAGTCACGTCCGATGATCCACTACAGCCGGAAAAAAAGTTCGGATGAAGAACCCTAAGAAAGTGAATTTTACAAGTCGAAGGCGAAAGAAGGAGAATAAAAAATTTCGAGAAAAGACGAAATGGTTTCGATTTAGAACTATTAAACTAAATTTTAATTAATTTAAGAGAAGTTGTTATTAAAGATAAAATTGTCTGTACAGTTGACGATTCAACGGACTTGCTACGTTATGCATTAACGCGCATAAAACAAAACAAAATATATACTTTTTACCATTATATTTTTGGGTTTTTACGGATTGCACCTCTAAACTTTAATTTGCTATATTTTCCCCAACAAAAAACTTTTGTATATATTTTTAGAATTTAGTTATAAATATTTTATAGGGCAATTCTCTGAAATACCGTTTAAAAAGATTTTTGATTTAATTTTTTCTCTACTATCGCATTATTTGTTCTAAACAATTTTAGTAAAGTTTATGAATTTTGATAAATAATTTCTAATATTTAGGATAATTTTCCCGAATAATATTTTTTTTTTGTTTAATAAATAGGTATTTACGATATATCGAATTAGTGTTTTTTGTCGGCGAAACGTCAAATCATCAAATTTTCACTTTGTTTATAGATGTAATTAGTTTAGAACTACAATTACACAAAAAAAATTTGTAAAATTGCATAACAATTTAGTAAGGTCTTTAAAAAAACATAAGAAAGCTTTTTAAATCAATATAAATCATTGTGTTAATGTAATTTTTGTTTATGAACTCAAAATCAGCACACCGTTATCTAATCTTTAGCTTTACAAAACTCTGAAACATGATCAAAACAAACATTACCTGAGTTCACAAAACCTTTTTGAATTTACGACGATATTCTTAAGATATGTTAAATTGTATAGTTGTCAATTTAAAAAGGTGATATAGTTACACATGTAATTTGTTTTAGTGGTGTTGGAAAACGTTATCTACGTTATAACATTTACCGAAAGTATTCAATATGTTTTTTATAATATAGAATTTGTTTTTGCGTAGATTTCTAAAATATACAACCTTTTAAAAATATATATTTCAAATATAACTTCTCCAAACTATAACATATTTACTAAATAGTTGAGTGAACTATATTTGACTATGGATTATTCTTTAGGATTGTTTTGATAGACATAGGGCACATTATTGGTGGATAAATATAGAAATTTTACCACAAACAAAACAATAAATTTGGGACCTAAATTAATATTTCAATATACTTAAAAACAATAAAATACATGTCATTGTCAATCATGAAGGAAAGAAATGGCATACTTCAGAGTTTGATATGAAATTATTTTATCATTTTTTTTTTGTTTGTGACGAACTATTTGCATCAGAACGTGGCGTAATATTATTGGCTGATTGAAGATGTGGGTCCTAATTGTGGACTTATCCGCTTACTAGTTAAGATGTGTGTGATTGAAGATGTAGGTCTTTCGTTATCAATTAAGTGAAAATTAAATTTTATGATTCTTAAAATATTACCGACACAAATTCTAAAGACGAAGAGAAGAACGTTTCATACTAGATAAAGTCGGAAATCTGGTTTGCATTCAACATAAGTAATTAACATTGCGCAAAGAAAATTTACTATATTCTAAATAAATGTGGACTTCATATTTATTGTATTTTTTTTTTGAAAACTCAAGTAATCTAGATTATGAGAAACCGATCGCACAACTCGACTAGATTTTTTTCATACGCCGGTGGTCAAAGCTAATCGACTAATCCTGAAATTCGGAGAGTCACGTGAAAGTTTTGATAGTCAACCTGAATCGAACTAAAGTGACAAAAAAATTTAAAATGTGCAAATAACAAATCAGAATGACCAATGATAAATAGAGAGTGAGATCATGTGGTGTAGTGATTGGGGTATTGACTTGTACATTTGTTCTTAGCATTTCAAATATTTTAAAGGAATCTGATTTGTTACATTATTAATTTGTTGGGAGTGTATAATTGTCCAAACTTTGTACAAACTCTGATGGTCGTGGTGTTGGTGACAAGAATAAAAGAAACTATTCTATACATGCAATTATGAAAGCACATGAATGATTACATTTTACCAGGATTTTTTTTGTCGACATTTTTACCATGATTAAGTCATCCCTTTGTTAAAGTTCATGAAACAAAGACTTTAAGCAAATATTCCATTTAAGGGAAGATTGAATATATATCATATAATTTTAAATATCATTTTATTGTTGAATTACTAACAATTTTTTTTTGTCTTACACTAAAATTAATCTTTAATCATACTCGCTATATGAAAATCAAAAAAAGAAAAAGACAATAAACTCTTTCGTTCGAAAAAATGAAAAAATGTTGTAAAAATAAATTTGGATTCAAAATTAACTTCATATCAATCTAGTTTATTTCAATGTTGACCAAATCAAAAATTTCAGTATCATTTTAAGCTAATTTCTTTTTACATATTTTTTGTTGATATACGATATTCTTTGTGAATATATATTCCCTTTATTTGTTAAAAATGAATATATATTCTCTCCCCTACAAAAAATCATAAATAAACGATTATATTTGTTACACTCCAAAATCTAGTAAGTTGAATAAATTTTTTACAAATTAGATCTTTATTATTCTTATATATGTCATATTATTATTCAGTTTGATTTAAATAGAAAAATAGAACAAGTTATTCCAAAATATGGATATGCAAACAAGTCGTGTAATACAAAAGAAAATTCAGATGGTAGTCCACATGCCATAACATAAAACTATACCAAAGTCATATTAAATGACCCAATGTAAGTTTTGACTTACCACCAAAAAAATGTTGAATAAAAAATATCTAATATTTTTTGACAACAGAAAAAAAAATCAAATATTATGCTGCCACACGTGTCTGTTTGCGTTTAACTTAAGTTGCCTAACAACTACGCACGTGTGTACGTGTGATGTATTAAAAACAAATACATCTACGTATGTTTAATGCGTGTGTATATATAAATTTGTCTAAACGCATATTCTCTATCTCACCATCTTCATCTTCTTCTTTCCCGTCTCTTAACCTCTCTAAGGTTCTCTCTCTATCTCTTAACCATAATGATCTTCTTCTTCCTTAAGCTATAATTAGAGAGATTAATTATAAAATGTAGAATGTATATTTTGATTAATTACTTAATTTTCTACTAATTCGATCAGGAAGAAGAAGAAATAAATGGCTACGGATTACAACAGAGCCGATGATTTCTTATTCTCTCCGCAACATGAGGTAAATATTAAAATTCAGTCCATCGACTTTTAAAATTGATTTATCTACAATATCATGATATTTTATAAGAGTTTTTTTGTTTAAACCATTTTTTAATTAATTTTGCATCAGTCCTTAAATTCTAAAAAGATTAGGTAGTTTGAGTGGGTTTGGCTGATTAATTTATTAAATCTTGGTATTTTATGAAATTCACGAAAAGAAAATTAATTTTAAGATGTGTTTTGATTACAATAAAATAGTTATATTTTATAGAAATGTCGGTTTAAATAGTCATTAGTCAACGAGTCAAAATCGTTTTTTATAAATTACCAAACCTAATCGTCGGCTATTTAACGCCGGCGTACACGTTTGTTTTTTCATTCAAACATGTTTTTTCTTTTTTTCCGTTTTATTTATTCTGGTCAAAATTAAATATACCGAAAAATTAATCATTTTGTGACACAAAAGATTTGTTTACGCTTATCAAATAATTTCATATTTTTCAGTTTATTTTTTATCCAGTGGAAGATATTTCTGGTAGGAAAATAGCATTTTTAAAAATTATTATAGATATTTTGAATGGACGGCTGTAAACAATAGACTCATCCTCGTCTTGACGCTTGTCGAAATCAACGATTGGGTGACATGCCACGTGGTACTGTTTAAGACACTTGTTCCCCATCGGATCTTTAGTCTCTAATTTGATCCGGTCTGCTGAATCTTCCGGTTTCATTCGGTTATATACTTCTTTGGTTTCCGGTTTATGGAATTAAGACTCTAAATGGTTTTTGAATTTTGGTTTTTGGTTTTTAATTATGGCGTATTTTTTGTTTTTCAAAATCTTATGAAAATTGGTTTTTGAATTTTATTTACAAAATACAAAAAAAATAGATTCTCTATAATTTATAAAATATGTTTTTATAAAAATTATGAATGGAGAAAAATAGTTTATAAAGAATCAAAAACCAATATCAAAAACCACAAACAATTAAGACTAAATGTTTTTCGACCAGTTAAAATTTTCCGGTTTAGGATTTGTCGGTTGGTTACTAAATTTTTTTACTCTCCCTAAGGAAAATGCAATGAGCTATATGTATACATTTTTAATATATATATTTTTCGATTTCTTTTTGTTCTTGTCGTTAGACTAATTCCGGTGCAAATAAATACGGAGGACTTGTGCCAAAGAAAAAGCCTCTTATTTCAAAGGTGAATTATTTTAACTCTATCTCTAAGTAATGTCTTTATTTAATTTAGTCGCATGATAATGAGTTGTTAATAAGATATTAACGATTTTTATAAATCAATGTAGGATTACAAACGTGCTTTCTTTGATTCAGCAGATTGGGCTTTACACAAGGTACACATCAAATTTTATGCAATCTACATAACTTTGAATATTAAAATACTTTTTATATAATTTTGTAATTTTTCGACGATTTTTGTATATTGATGTTCAACAGCAAGAAGCAAGTATAGATCAGAGAACAATATTAGCAATTGAAAATTTAAAACCTAAATTACAGGTAGGAGTAATCACATTTGATTATGAGTTTTAATTATTCACCATAAAGTCTGTTTTGATTTTATTTAATTTTGCAGAGAACGCCTCACAAGCAACTTCCTCCTAGAAAACCCAAATGTGCATCTGGACAAGAGAATCTGGTAAGGAAAATAAATTGATTTTATTCAGCCCAAATACTAATGTAAATTATGTAATGTGTAATTTTCTCATTTTTATAGAAATGTGATTAATTTTTAAACGATATTTAGAAATGTATTTTTGTTTTAATTTGCAGACAGATTCAAGCATTTAGGGGTCCAGCCAAAAAGTGTTTGACGTGGAAATGAAACATGATTTGGTTTCATGTTCCCATAAAAAGTTGTTCTGTTTTGGCTTTTGGTGCATAGAATACTTGTCGTTTCAATAAATTATGCAGACAATTGTTGCCGTTTCTTTCACATTTTTTCCTTTTCTTTCCAATACAAAGTCTTCTGATGTTTTAGTTTTCCTTTAAACAGAAACAAAATTCGTAAACTCTTGCTTTAAACAGACGGAAAATGCTGTCGATGGAAAATTAACACATTTGTAAATTATATGAAGTTGCATAGTTGAGGAATTTAAGGAGCGACCGAAAAACATTTTAAGTTTGAAAACTATATTTATGAAAACAAAATACCTAACTCCATTTTAAATTTACTCCATTTTCTAATACATTGGAGATGCTCTAAAAAATGGTTGCCATTAATTAAAAAGTTTAAATAAAAATAAAAGATCAAATATATGTCATTTAAATGATTAGCGAAACAAATGTCAAAGATGTATCATTTAAAATTCAAAGATTGTGAAATTATTTTTAACTAATGATGATTTATTAGCACCGGCGAATATGGAAAAATCCGACGTTAACATATGTAATTTATCAAACGTCATTATATTATTTTTATAAAATATATCTCGCTTTAGTAATGATAAAAATCATTATAGTATGCTTTTTTCTTTATTTGTTTAAAAAATTATTGAATCCATATTTATAGTTCCAAATATTACCCTTTGGGAAAAATATCGAAGCCCAATAAGTTTCTTTTGTTGGAGGCTGACTCATATATTGACTCCGACTCTGTTCCGTGCTTGATTTATCTGTCGACATTGGTTTCTTAAAACGACACAGTTTTATATTCTTCTCTGTCTCACGTTTTCTCAACGCCATTGATCAAAGACACAAATCGTCCTCGATCTCAAGTGGAACCTTCGCCGGAAAAGCGATTCATCGAGATGAAGATTGATCTGAACAAGGTGGCACGGAAGGTCGAGGTGGATAATCGTATTCCTCTCCGTAATTACTACCGCATCGCCGATAATCTCCTCCGTCAGGTCTGTTCCTCCGATACCACATCGGAGATTCAAATCTCTATCTCAATTTCATAGATGTAGGCGGAGTCTCGATTCATGCTAAGCGTTTCTAGGATTTGATTTCGCAAGTTTAGAAACTGGAGAATGTAAAAAAGTGGTATTAGTTTTGTTAGGTTAGTGTTTGGAATTTGAGTCTATCGATTTAGGTTTTCGACGGAAGGATCTTGCACTAGTGTTTCGATTGTAGAATTTTGTTGTAACACAGTTGATTTTGTTGGCGTGTTGCCTTGTTTAGATGCTTCAGAACGCTTAGAAGATTTAAGCATAATCACTTTTGACTTTCTATTGAACATTGTTCAGGCTAGCATATATCGCGAAGAGAAGAATGTTGTGGATTTGTATATCATGCTTCTTAGATATTCAAGGTGAGGAGAAAAGGATCACTATATGGACTTTGAGATTTTTATTTGTTTAGCTTTCCATTCAACAGCTACAAGTTTGTTCTTTTTATTTTTTTTTCGCAGTTTGATTTCTGAGACAATTCCTTTCCATCGAGATTACCAGGCATCACTTCCACAAGAAAGACTTGGGAGTAGGAAGGTCAGGTATTTTGGGTTTAATCCTTAATGTTTTGTTTGGTGTTACCAGGCATAGTATTATTCTCACACGTGGTCTTCTTTATACAACAGAGGCTGCGTTCTGTAATCAATGAGCTTGAGTCTCTGAAACCGGAATTCGACCGGTTAGTGGATGAGCTGAATAGAACCGAGGATGAATCTTCTCTATTTGAAAATGATCTCCCGGTCGTATCTTATAGTTCTGATGCGGTTGAATGGCCTCCTGTGCGCAAAGCTTCATATTCCAGACCTGATATTAAGAAGGTTAAGAACTTGAAAGTTTAGTGTAGTACACAATTTAGGGTTATATTGGTTACTTTATCTGTGCATCTTCAGTATCCACTTTTCGAAACCTTTAAATCTGTGTGCTTTCTTACTGACACTGCCCTTTCTTTCTTTTTTTTTCCTTCCCTGGATGCAGCCAGCCTTACCGACATCTCAAACCTCGTGGACATATAACAATAATCTGACTTCATCTTCAAATCATACACAGATTGATCAGCAATTCCAGAAGCTGTGAGTATTCTACCTCAGTATAGTCGTCAGTAGTTCTGTTTAGTAGGAAGTTAAACAGCATAAGCTCTCTGACCGTTCATAAACTCTGAGAAATAGGGGTATGCAATCCCGTATACGCCATTGGTTTTCTTGCTTTACTTCCTGTTTCTACACCAAAATAAGTATGATGAATTGATGATGTTATGGTCATCATTACAAGAAAATATGTCATTTTTTTGACGAAACCAATGGTGCTTGGCTTTTATGTTCTATGGTATCATGTTTGAAGATAATTGTTGTTTGCTTTTTGTAGAATTTATCTATAGTTTTAAAATATCAAAATCAGAAACGGGTATACAGACTCCAAGCACATGTCCATATCAATCCAAGGTGATTGCTGAGACGCTAATTGTGCTCCTGAACCTGCAGGTCTTTTGGTTTTCTGCCTCCAAACCAAGCTACTTTGTCTAGACATTCATTTCTAGGTCCAAATGGTCTTAAAAGTCAATGGGTTGCACCCAAGTCGGAGATAAAGGTAAAAAATGCTTATCATTTTATCGTTCTCACGTTTGTTCACTTGTTTCCTTTCTTCTTGTTCCAACCCAATGTTAATTTGAGTTAAGATCTGAAGGAGCTAAGAAAATTATTGATTCTTATGGAATGGCAGGTTCAATATCCGAGTAATACTGGTTGGGGCTCTGATGATAATTCAGGGTAAGTACTTATCTTCTGTTGACGTTTAAGCATTTATTTATAGAAGTCATGGTTATTTCTCACCCACTTCAGGGATTTTTACAGCTTGATAGACACTGGACCTAGTGGTTCCTCAACATCTCTTAATGGTGATTTTCAAGGGGACACGACGCTAAACTCAGTGCTATCCTTAGATGATGGCCGATGGCAACGTCATTCTGAGGCAGTAACTTCCCAGTTTGTTAGTGATGCAACTGAAGACCCCTTTCAGTTTGTCGGTATGAAGCAACCTTCCCCTCCTCCTGTGCTTGCCAAGGTTCAACAAGAGCTAGCCCCAATCTGCCCGTCTAGAGTAGCTGATCCTAGACCGGGACCTGCAATTCCTTCTCTAGAAGGAAAAGAGGGCAACAATTCTTACCAGCATTTGCATGTGGTAAGTTCCAGCTATTTGTTCTCTTATTTTTGTGTAATTTCCATCAGTTTCATAGTGTTTGTGATAGCAAAATAGAAGAGGCATTCAATTCGAGCCCTTGATTTACCATTATTATGATTATTCTAAGTTTCTAACTCTCTGCGTGTTCGAGGAACTACTGAATGGAACATTGGAGTAGTGAATGAAAATATGTTTTAGGTCAAAGTATTGTATTCATGCCCCCACTAGACCATCTAATAAGCTTGCTAGAGCCTGCCTGTTCCACTGGAAATCCTTTTTTTTTCCGCTTTGTTAATTCGAGACTAATATCATCTCCCTTTATTCAAATTTGTTGAAGCCTGTGCGCCTAATGGAAGATTTCTTAGCGCTAGCTCGGTCAAACACAGAAAGGAATTTAGAAACTTGCGGAGTGCTTGCTGGCTCTCTGGTGAGTGGAGGGAACAGCTTTGCGTTCATATTGTATTGTAGCTTACACTCATGGCCTGCTGAGACTATCTTGTCATCGCTTACATTTGTTTTTTCCTGCTTTTTTTTTTGATAGAAAAACAGGGTATTTCATATCACTAATCTCATAATCCCAAAGCAAGAGTCCACCTCAGATTCGGTAGGTTACCTGTTTTGTCATAGTCATTTACATTTTCTCTAGTGGGTTTCTTCTCACAGCTGGTCCTTCATTTGACAATGGCAGTGCCAGACACTAAACGAAGAAGAAATATTTGAAGTACAGGACAAACTCTCCCTCTTTCCCTTGGGCTGGATTCATGTAAGTTTTCTTTTGACTCATCCACAATGTCATTCCCATATATCCGCAATAGTTGATAAGGTTATCGATTGGCTAATTGCATTTTTTGTTTCAGACACACCCTACACAAACTTGCTTCATGTCATCGGTTGATCTTCACACACACTACTCGTATCAGGTAACAAACAAACTTCACCATTTCAGTATCTCCATGTTAATCACTTGCAATGAGATTATATATTTTACCATATGGTCTACTATATCTATGTCCCAGATAATGCTACCGGAGGCAGTTGCAATCGTGATGGCTCCAACAGACGAATCAACACCCCACGGAATATTCCACCTCTCGGATCCATCAGGAGTTTCCGTGATCCGTAACTGCCAACAACGAGGCTTCCACCCGCACGAAGAATCAGAAGACGGTAATCCAATCTATGAGCATTGCTCACACGTTTTCCTCAACGCCAAACTCAAATACGAAGTCCTTGATCTCCGCTAATACAAAAACACTTACCACAATGTTCTAGTATTGTTTTTGCTCGAGGGCTTACAAGACCTCAGAGATCAGATGTCTCAGCCGTACATATATATACATATTTAATACTTCTTATGTTATGTCTTAACATCGCCTCCTTGGAGTTTATCTGGTACTCTTAAAACGAATATACTTTCTTAATTCGTATATTATTTCTTCAAAGTCAAAGTTTGGTAACATAAAATGTTGTATATGACGTCCAAAAAAAGAAATTTATATGTGCATTTGACGTCCAAAATGTTGTAAAATAAAATGTTTGTTTCTTAGAAAATTATAAAATGATATTTTTTGCATTTATGAGTTATACTTACAAAACAAAAGCTTTTAGCGGTGTGGGCTAGACTGAAAAATAATGCAATACACGAATCTATAAGAATTACAGATTAGTACCAAAGCAAAATTTCATTCATTCAACCTTTTTTGTACTTTCCTCTTTTCTCGTACCACACTCTCTCTATTATCGTCTAGGGTTTTACTCTCTCTACCTATAAGTCTCCTCCGCTCATTTTCAGTGGAAGTTGAGGAGAGATTTATCAGTAGTAGTCATGTCTTTGAGACCCAACGCTAGAACTGAGGTTCGCCGGAACCGTTACAAGGTGGCTGTCGACGCCGAGGAAGGACGACGGAGGAGAGAAGACAACATGGTCGAGATCCGTAAGAGTAAGCGTGAAGAAAGCTTGCAGAAAAAGCGTCGCGAAGGTCTTCAAGCTACACAGCTTCCTCAATTCGCTCCTTCCTCTGTTCCTGCTGCTTCTGGTGTCGAGAAGAAGGTAATAAACTTACTAGGGATTTGGATCTGAGATCGAGAGTTTTTTTTTTGTTGCAATTGAGTTCTCTTTGTGTGTAAAACTGATTCGAATCGTTTTCGATTTTGCTTAGTTGGAGAGTTTGCCTTCTATGGTTGGTGGTGTTTGGTCAGATGATAGAAGCTTACAGCTTGAAGCTACTACTCAGTTCAGGAAACTGCTCTCTATAGGTATATATCTATGGAGTTTTAAGATTTCACTCGATTCGAAAATTGCTTGAACTTCTGTTTTTCTTTGGCAGAGCGTAGTCCTCCGATCGAAGAAGTGATTGATGCTGGTGTTGTGCCTCGGTTTGTCGAATTTCTCACGAGAGAAGATTATCCACAGCTTCAGGAATGTTGGATCCTTTATTTATCTGACACAATTTGTTAGAATCATCGTCTGATACTTTGTGTGTGTGTTTTGCTTCAGTTTGAGGCTGCTTGGGCATTGACAAACATTGCTTCTGGGACTTCAGAGCATACGAAAGTGGTTATTGAACATGGCGCTGTTCCGATTTTTGTCAGACTATTGGGTTCTCAGAGCGATGATGTTCGCGAGCAGGTAAATAAATAGTGTCTGTGGTCAACTTTTTTTTTTTAAATATATGTTCTTTAGTTTGTTTTCTTAACCTGTCTATGTGGTAAAGGCTGTTTGGGCATTAGGGAATGTTGCTGGTGATTCTCCACGGTGCAGAGATCTCGTCCTTGGTCAGGGAGCTTTGTTACCGTTGCTTTCTCAGTTGAACGAGCATGCTAAACTCTCTATGCTGAGGAATGCTACTTGGACCCTCTCGAATTTCTGCAGGGGAAAGCCACAGCCTCCGTTTGAACTGGTTTGTTTTTTTGTTTCATTCTTAATCTATGCTTGAAACTTTTTTATTGACCAAGTAGGTTTCTTATTATTATATTTGTGTTTCTCTTAACAACAGGTTCGTCCAGCACTTCCAGCCCTTGAACGTCTGATTCATTCGACTGATGAGGAAGTGTTAACTGATGCTTGTTGGGCCCTTTCTTATCTTTCTGATGGCACAAATGACAAAATCCAGTCTGTTATTGAGGCAGGTGTTGTTCCTCGACTCGTCGAGCTTCTCCAGTGAGTTTTAAAATCCCTTTGTTTTTATATAATGAACTTTATGAGTTAGGTGTTATCTAATTTTCTTTTGCTGTAGGCATCCATCACCATCTGTGCTTATTCCTGCGCTTCGTAGTATTGGTAACATTGTAACTGGAGATGATGCACAAACACAGGTACGTTTGTTCTTTATCAGTGTCGTTCATTCCACTTGTTTAGGAAGCTGAATCTGAACTTGTTCATAACAGAGGGGTCTGGAACGGGATTTGTTATTCCTTCCTAAATTTGGTTTCCGTTGATATCCTGCATGTTGTTTACCCCGGTGCCCCTTTTGTGAAGTTGTAGACTAATTTAAGGCAATCCTCCTCTAGAACTATGTTATCACTACTTAAGATTTCTACTGCTCTTGAACTCTCTCAAACATTTCACCATTTTGTACTTATTTATTTATATGAATGGTTGATCTTGAGCTAGTGAGAATTTTTCCTGCAGTGTGTAATTAGTCATGGTGCACTCCTTAGCCTTTTGAGCCTTCTGACTCACAATCATAAGAAGAGCATAAAGAAGGAAGCTTGCTGGACAATCTCAAATATCACTGCTGGAAACAGGGATCAGATTCAGGTGAACTTCTGAAATTGACGTTGCTGTTATGTTTTTTTTACACAACTTCTGAAACTGATGTTGTTTCTGTTCAGTTTATTGGTTTCTCATAGACTAACGTTGGATCACCTGTTTCAGAATCCTTTTGTTGTTTGAAGAAAAATTATATGTGTTTGTGCTCTCTAATATTGTTTTGGTAATGTAGGCTGTATGTGAAGCTGGTTTGATTTCCCCTCTCGTCAATCTGCTCAATTGTGCGGAGTTTGATATCAAGAAAGAAGCTGCATGGGCAATATCAAATGCCACTTCAGGCGGTTCCTCTGACCAAATCAAGTAAAGATCATTCAATATCAGCCCCATCATTTGTTGATCTTTTCTCCTTCGAGATCTTTGTTAGCTCTCATCCAAACGATGCATTAATTTTATCCCTTGTTGTGTTGCGTGCTTTAGGTACATGGTGGAACAGAAAGTTGTGAAACCATTGTGTGATCTTTTGGTGTGCCCTGATCCAAGGATCATCACAGTGTGTCTAGAAGGATTGGAGAACATTCTAAAAATCGGGGAAGCAGAAAAGCTCGCAGGAAATACCGGGGATGTAAACTTCTACGCGCAGCTAATCGACGATGCCGAGGGATTAGAAAAGATTGAGAATCTGCAGAGTCATGACAACAGCGAAATATACGAAAAGGCAGTGAAGATTCTTGAAACGTACTGGTTGGAAGAGGAAGACGAAACTTTACCACCTGGTGATGTCCCCGCGGAAGGCTTCCATTTCGGAGGTAATGATGGAGCCGTACCGCCTGGTGGATTTAACTTCAAGTGAAGGTATATAAATAATAATACTCAATCGTGTCCAGACGAGGGAAGCAGAGTTAAAATTTGTCTGTGTCTTGTAAATCTGTCTGGTTTTGTTTCAACAGGATGGATGATTGAAGAAAACTCGAAGAAGCTATTAGAGTTCGCGAGGCACTGGTTTAGAGTCTGGTCGTTTGTGTCGAAAGTCAGATAAGGTGCCTTGGTCTGGCCTTGTCTGGTCAGGTTAGGTCTGGTCTGGTCGGGTTCAGTGGTGTGGTGGGGTTTGAGTCATGTGGGTAGGAGTCATGAGAGACGATACTTTTTTTATAAATTGAAATGGGGAATATGATAAGGGTTTGTAGTTAGGTGTGATGAGGTAAGTCTCTGGGTTTTTGTTTTCATGTTTATTTGTGTGCTATTATTACTACTACAACACAATATTGCGAAGTCAAAAAAACATAAAAAGTTGGTCAAACTTTGTTTTGGTTTTGTTCGTTTTTTTATTTGTTAATAAAAATTTTAAATTATTTTGTGATTCGAGTGCGGTCCAAGTCATTTTGGGCCATTGTTGTCGGCAAATGCACGCCTATCTATATGTTTATTTTTTTGTGGTTTTTTTTTTCTCAAAAAACATATATCGATGTTATTAATGCTTATCATCAACTTCAAAGTTTTAAAATCTAATGTTTTTTTGGTTCAATAAATAAGATTTTGTTATTTGATAAATTCTGTTCTTTTCATTTTGTTCCACATAATTATTTTTCTACATAAATGTTTCTTATAAGTAGTTATAGAAATTTTTTTTGTCAACAAGTTACATTAAATGGAAATTAATCATCGTTATATTCTTTTGTCGCTGATGAGGCGTCGTCACCATCTTCGCGAGCTCAGTATTGTCTGTCGAAAGAGCTACAATGTTCTTTTGCCAAGACGTCATATATTGCATAGCCCAAATAAATGCTGAGACGTCGTACATTGCATAGCGAAGAATTATGGAATAAATATATTGTTTACACAAAATATCTAAAAGACAAGTGAGTAAAATATGGATGCATGTCTCTAAAGCCCAAATTGGCATAGAAATTCAAAACAAGTAATAACCTTTTTATGCGCCAAGCATTTGAAAATATTCAAATTCTACTCCCTGAAATCTTAAATTTTCCCTCTTCCTTTTCAGTTTCTTATTGTTATGTTTATTTTTTGGCGGGTGGTTCGAATGTAATAAAAAAACCCGCTCGAGGGTAATTTCGTCATTATGAAATCAAAATCTAGGGTTTCTGCTCGCGCCTCCTCTTACATTAGTATATAAAAAAACACACTCCGTTTGTTTTATCCGTTATTCCTCCGCGGCGTCTCTCTCTCTCTCTTCCTTATCATCATCATCATCTCTCTTTCTACACCTCTGAAACTTTAAGCAGAGAAGGTTTCTGATTCCTCTTTCTGCCATTTTACTCTTTACTCTTGCTTATTCTGCTTCTTCTCTCTCTGTTTTCATCTCGAAGTGAATCAATGTAAGTCATCTTGATCATTCTTTACTCTGCTTCCTCTTCTTCTCACTTGTAGCTGTTGATCGATCGCGTTTGTATCTTTGTACTAAACCTTTTTGTTTCCTTTTGCTTGTAGATGTCTTCAATGACGGAAGAAGCAAAGACGAAGCTCGAATCGGCGGGAGATTCTTCCGATGTAGACAATGGGAACTGTAGTAGCAGTGGAAGTGGAGGTGATACGAAGAAGACATGCGTTGATTGTGGAACAAGCAGGACTCCTCTTTGGCGTGGTGGACCTGCAGGACCTAAAGTAAGAATCTTCTTCTTCTCCTCCTTTCCCCTTTTTGAAACCCTAAAAAAGATCAAAGCTTTAAGGTTTAGATCTAGTCGAAATGGTACTTAGAACACCTTCAAATGTGTGTTGATCTTGTGTTTTTAGCTTTTTAGCAAATGGGTTTAGTGTAAATTTTGCAACATTAGTGTATGATCTTGTGTTATGTGAGATTGGCCAAGCTCTTGTGAAAACTGATGTGTTGATCATAGAAGAACAGAGTCTGTTGATCTTTGTGTTTTGTGTTATGGAAGTGTTTGATTCGATTTAGATCTACTTGAGGATTCCCACTTATGTTCTTTGGTCTCATCATATGATTGTGATTCTGTTTGTAGTCATTGTGCAATGCGTGTGGGATCAAAAGCAGGAAGAAGCGTCAAGCAGCTCTCGGAATTCGACAAGACGACACTAAGACCAAGAGCAAAAGTAATAACAACAACAAACTAAGTCTGAATGATCAAAGTATCAATGTCAAGAACAAGATCATCAAAACAAACGTTGAGAACTACAATAACAGTAGCAGTAACAAGAAGAATGTGAAAAGGGTTAGTAGATTTTTGGATTTAGGGTTTAAAGTTCCGGCGATGAAGAGATCAGCGGTGGAGAAGAATAGACTATGGAGAAACCTTGGAGAAGAGGAACAAGCAGCAGTACTTCTCATGACTCTATCTTGTGGTTGAGTTTTGTTTTAAACCTTACCTTCTCTTTTTTTTTCGTCTGAATGTTTTGAGAGAGATTTAGGGAAAAATAATTTAGTTAAGGCAAATGATGAATGAATCATATAAAATATATGTAATTCAGTTCAAATTGTTTTTTTTTAGGGAAGCTAATGTTATGTGCTATTTACTAATTAATTATTCGTTATTAACAAAAATGTTTTGTAGTTTTTACAATTCGTTTTAACAGTTTTAGTATTCTAGCGATTATATTTTTCTATAGATATGAAAATGAAAATATTATAAAAAATTATTAATTTTCGTTTGTTTATAAATTGCAATCAATTTGGGTGGGAAATTTGATAATTTGTGACATTTTTTACCAAAATTATGAAATTTAAATACAGCTGTTCCAACTTGTATTGTGGACTCTCGATGTGTCTGTAAATCCACGCGGTGACGAAGCGCGTGGGATGAAAACGGGGCAGCTATTAAACAGCTCACGACTTTTGGGCTTTTGTTGGTGATAGGGACAACCCAATTCACGCTCGTCTCCTTTTTTTTTTTAACTTTTTTTTTTAATCTAAGATTATATACAATCGGAAAAAAACAAAGATTTTATACAAAGCCGGGGAAATTTGCCAAAAAAATCATGAACTTTCGAATTAAAGCCATAAAAAACATGA